>CAIGQW010034093.1:2690908-2709242 GCA_903798125.1 Danio choprae
ATCTATCTATCTATCTATCTATCTATCTATCTATCTATCTATCTATCTATCTATCTATCTATCTATCTATCTATCTATCTATCTATCTATCTATCAGCTGTGTTTGTGCTGTGAGGAGGAGGAGGAGGAGGAGGAGGAGGAAATAAGGAGAGCCAGTGGAAAGGCAAAGGAGAGAGAGGTCATCGTCATTTGGTGCAGGCTGTGGTGTAGATGAGGACACGAATGAACCGAGTCCTCCACACCGGCAAAAGTCTCCTCGCGGAAAGAGCAGCGGACCGCCTCCCGTTACACCGTCCCTATCGCAGTTTCCGTGTGTCGGTGATGCTCATGGTTATTAATAGGCTCCCGCGGTCCTCCGTCGATTCCTGAGGACCATTCAGATCACCGGATCAGATGCGAGTGCGCAGTTTCTGAGGTGACATTACCAAGAACGCGTAAGATTTCCTTTCACAAAGACTCGTTCTGAACGCGCAACCGGAACCGGAGGCGATGTTAACGGAGCCGTGCACGTCTTGTTGAGGATCCATCTGCACTCGTCCTCAATGGTCACCTTCTGTCCGAGCCTGTCTTTCTGCTTGCTGCAGTCCGCATCAGAGGATGTACGCGGAGGGAAGCACGCCAGACACTGAGCCAGACGAGTGCCAGAAGAAGACATCATGCTTCTCCAACATCAAAATATTCCTCATTTCGGAATGTGCCTTAATGTTGGCGCAGGGCACTGTAGGAGCCTATCTGGTGAGTCGCGGCTTTAACACGGGCTGCTCATGCTATAGGTGCGCACTATCATCAGTGTGTGGATGACATTGAATGGTGTGTCCGGGGTCTGCATCGCTTAAATCTTTTCTCTAGAGCAAAATAAATAAACAGCATCGTCATGAGATGGGCTTTCTGGCGTGCGGTATCGCGACTGCTTCATTTTGATTTAGAGACGCTGTTATGAAAAATGATGATCAGTCCAGCGAGTGACCTATTGGTCAACGATACCTATTACCTTATTTTGTCTTGACGTCGATGCACATGATATTGGAAACAGAAATGATGAGACAAGATTTTCTTTCTGTCCGTTACTAATACTGTCACGAGGCTATAGTTATAATACATAGTATCAAATATAGTGTTTTACACTATATCTATATATATATAGATAATTTTCTTGTTTCTTGCAGTAATCTAATAGTGACTACTTTTTAATTTATTTACTATAGTTATAAACTATAGTTTAAATTCTGTTTAGTAGATGCTGGTACATGCGTAGGCCTGTTGACTAGTTCTTGTTCATTTGATAATTCCTTTGAGACTAGTCACATACTATATCTAGATTGTTAATAACTATTCCATATCAAATCATAATATGAGTGACATATTGTGTTACCCTTTTGCTTGTTTATTTCGTAACTCAAATAAATTGTTATTCTAATTTTATATTCGTTTTTATGTAGTTTTTTACATTTTGTTTAGGAATGATAGAAGAAATAGACATTTACATTACTGTAAAGTTTATTAATGTGCACTGTTCTCATTAAACTACCTAATAGCTATGGAAAATTATAGCCATAAAATTACATATATTTACCAGTAGTCTTTTTAATTGCAGTAGTAACCAATGGATAGATCAGGGTGAACCTCAGTATCTTCAAACTAAACAGTGGTTTAATAACCACTTTATAATAAATAATAAATGGATGGCACGGCAGGATGGCATGGCAATAATAAAGCATAACAATAGAGATGTACATTTTGACATCCAAAAATAGCAACATTAGTTATTGTCTGAAAGAGAACAAGGTCAAAATATGATCTGATACCTAAAAATATCTAATCACCATAACTCAGGTATCATAGCCATAACTGCACTCTAAAAATGATAATTTACATCTTTCTTTTGCTCATTTTTGCACTCAGATTTTTAAAGTAAATTTGAAACATATAGAATCACAGTAGGCTAAGTCACATCTGCTTTAGTTATGTAAAATTAAAGATAATGTTTTATTTTTAAGTCACAATTCACTATATTAACAAACCATTAACTAAGACTATTAGCTCAATAAACTACTAGTTAGCTGCTTATTAATAGTTATTAAGGTAGAAGTATGGTTTAGGTATTGGGTAGGATTGGAAATGTAAAATAAGATCATACTTTATAACTACTAAAACACAGTTAATATCTTAATAATAAGCAGGTAATAAGACAGTAATTAATAGTATGAATTGTGAATTAAAATAAAGTATTACCCAACATCTATTAAAGTACATTTTGCTCTACTCAAACAAAGTGTATGTGTTACTTGGAAACATTTAAGTAACACAGTAGATTTCATACGTAACACTCTATATATCACAATACACAAAGTAATGAGGAAAGACAGGAAGACAAAAATCCTTCTCTGAGTATTTGGTCTACAGCATACAATAATGTTGACAATTCATAGTTTTTGAGTAAGATTGGGGCATTTCGCATAGAAAGCCAACTTTCATGTGGCCTTTGGGATATGGTTTGTAGTTTCAGCAAACATTACTAAACATCATAGATCACATATATTTAATTAAAACAGGTGCTTTCCATCCAAACATGCAAACCCAGCATAATACAATGCCTAGATTTTGAGATGATCCTCACTGAGTGGAATTGCATGCTGCCTTACTAAATCTGTAGGACATCCTATAGAAGTTTGCTCATGACGGGATGATGGATACAGTGTTTCATTCATGCATTCATTCTCCTTTGGCTTAGTCCCTTTATTTGTCAGGGGTCGCCACAGTGGAATGAACCGCCAACTTAGCCAGCATATGTTTTACACAGCGGATGCCCTTCCAACTGCAACCCAGTACTGGGAATCATCCATATACACTCATTCACACACATACACTACGGCCAATTTAGGTTATTCAATTCACCTGTACCGCATGTCTTTGGACTCTGAGGGAAACCGGAGCACCCGGAGGAAACCCACGCAAATACGGGAAGAACATGCAAACTTCACACAGAAATGCTAACTGGCCCAGATAGGACTCAAGCCAGCGACCTTCTTGCGACCAAATTAAGGTGACAGTGCTAACCACTGAGCCACCGTGTTTGAACATCATTTAAAAATGTCATGAATTTAATGCTGGATCTCAGGAATAGTGAGACAATGAGTAAAGAGCAATCGGGGACTGTTTAACAGTAGGACTGCGCTTGGACTGGATTTATTGCAGATTGACAGTTATTGCATTCCCATTCCCCATTGAAAAGGAGCACACAAATGGACGATCAGTGCTCATCCACCAGCATCTTTTTAGTTTTTTTAAGTCAATCTGAGTAGGCCAGTGTCAACAAGGAATATATTCTTGTTATTTCTTTTCTTTTCCCTCAGCTATTTAAAGCTGGGGAAATCTATAAAACTAGAGATAATTAATAATAATTAGGATAAGTGCGAATGTCTAGAAAAAGGTGCCAGACGACAGATGCCTATAGTACAATTCTTTTCCAATAACAATAGAGGATTGTAATAGTGTCTAGTAGAAAAAGAGATACTAGTATCTAATAAGTGCTAATGTGTTTAAAGGGATAGTTTGCCCCTAAATGAAAAATCTATCAGCATTAACTCCCTCCAGCCTGAGTCTGTTCTGCTGAACACAAAATAGCATATTTTAAAATATATTGGTGACCAGACAGTTGCTTGTAACCCTTGAATTCGTAGTTGCTGTTTTTTTCTACCATGGAAGTCACTGATTACCATCAAGTTATAATCCCTCACACATAAGATGTTAAATACCTCAGATACAAAACGAGAAAATGCAGAATCAGGCACTTCATACAGTAAGTCATTAAATTGCAAATGCAAATGAAACATATCAGTCATGTGGCTTTACTCTCACCCCTACAGAGGAGATGAATTAACGCAGTAATGAAAATGCAAATCTTTTACTTGTTTAGAAAGCTAATGTGAAGTTTATGGCATACTTTATGATTTATTTCTTACTGGTATCCACGTTAACATTTTTTTTAAGTAGCCAGTAATCCAAAAGGGAGTATTATTTACTCATCCTGCATATTCCAAACCTGTATGAGTTTATTTCTTGAATTAAACACAAAATAAGATATTTTAAAAATGTTGGTAATGAAACATTACACATGAAGTCCAAAATTATTCATGTCAACATTTGTCAACCCTGTAAAAAGCATTTAGTAACTTCACTTAAAAATGTAAAGAGTAAACCCGTTGCCTTAAAAGTGACATTTTGACTTTACTTAATGAATTAAAACTATTAACCACTTTTAATAAAATTGCTATAATTTTGCACATAGTTAATTTACATAATAATTTTAAGGCAACAAGTTTGCTCACTTCTTTTAAGTAAAGTGTATTAATCACTTTATGTGAACTTTTATATGAATGACTACAGTTGATACCTTCATAAATTAGTATAAATGGTTCTCTTCACAATTTCATCAACTTACTCTCAAAAATGCTGGGTTATTTAAACCCAACTTGGGTAAAATATGGACTAACCCAAACATTGGAGTAAATATGGTCCTATTAATTTATTTAAAAATGAACCCAGCAGTTGGTTTAGTCTGTATTACACCTAGCATTTTTTAGAGTTCATCCTATTGCTTAAAAGGATAGTTCACCCAAAAATGAAAATTCTGTCATCAATTAGTCCCATACTTACTATTACTTACTATTTTGAAAGAGAAGATATTTAGAAGAATGCTTGTAGTTGGCACCCAATGACTTTGACTTCCTATGGAAGTGGATGGATGCCAGGATCAACCTTCTTCAAAACAGAAGAAAGAAGAAATCAGAAGAAAAAAAACCAAATAGATTTGGAACCACTTAAGGGAATTGAGAGGATGGCACGGTGACGCAGTGGGCAGCGCTGTCGCCTCACAGCAAGAAGGTCGCTGGTTCGAGCCTCGGCTGGGTCAGTTGGCATTTCTGTGTGGAGTTTGCATGTTCTCCCCTTGTTCGCCTGGGTTTTCTCCGGGTGCTCCGGTTTCCCCCACAGTCCAAAGACATGCGCTATAGGTGAATTGGGTAAGCTAAATTGTCCGTAGTGTATGTGTGTGAAAGAGAGTGTATGGATGTTTCCCAGTGATGGGTTGCAGCTGGAAGGGCATCCGCTGCGTAAAACATATGCTGAATGAGTTGGCGGTTCCATCCACTGTGGGGACCCCAGATTAATAAAGGGACTAAGCCAAAAAGAAAATGAATGAGGGAATAAGGTAATTTTCATGTTTGGGTAACCTATCCAAACTCAGGCTCATTTTGGAAAGAACTATCACTTTAAGTTCACCAAACCATGAAAGCATAATTCAATTTGAGTTAAATATTATTTTTGTGTCATTTCAAAAGCACATACTGTCAATGCTCTATATCTTATAGCTTTTTAACATTGCATTGTTTCTTTTTATTTCAGGTCAGTGTCCTCACCACTTTAGAGCGGCGTTTCAACTTGCAGAGCGCTGACGTGGGTGTGATCGCCAGTAGCTTCGAGATTGGCAACCTCGCCCTCATCCTGTTTGTCAGCTACTTCGGGGCGAGGGCCCATCGGCCACGGCTGATTGGATGTGGTGGTATTGTGATGGCACTGGGGGCGTTACTGTCAGCGCTGCCTGAGTTCCTCACCCACCAGTATGAGTATCAAACTGGAGAGTCACGGCCTGTGGGACAGGGACAAAACGTGTGCTCCAACAGCAGTCGGGCAGGCCTCTCTGATCCCGGCTACATCTGCGGGAACAGAACCAACACCAACATGATGTACCTGCTGCTGATCGGAGCGCAGATGCTTCTGGGTGTTGGAGCGACACCCCTGCAGCCGCTGGGCGTTTCTTACATCGATGATCATGTCAGGAGAGAAGACTCATCCCTTTATATTGGTGAGTAGGATTTACATTGCAATTGTGCTCTATAACATACCGCCCAGACCTGGCAAAATACATCAAACATGCACACATTGTAAAATTTTGTTTTGTTGTCTTACTTTAATAATGCCAATGGGTACTTGAGTTGATTTAGATTTTACTTTATTAAACTTATTACCAAAAATCTTTATTCCAATAATAATAATAATAATTTATTATTATGGTTGTTAACGTTTACTTTGATTTGGTTTATGTATTTAATAAAGTATTAATGTTTTTTGTGTGTTAACAGAATAAAGTTAAATTACTAAAGTAAAAAAAATATTGGTTACTGGTTTTATTAGTATTATTATTTATTGGATTGTTTTTATAAATTAAATGAAGTAAAATCTAAATGTAATCAAGCACTACAGGTTAAAGATCTACAAATGACTGCTTGAAAAAATAGGATGTAAAGCTTTACACTAAGTCTAAATCTATTAACATCAGCTATTGCTGCATTAGTTATAAACTAACACTGAACAGTTTCTATACAGTAATTTTTACTGCTGCTTATATTATTAATAAATGCATGTTTATAATTTACTTTAAATGTAAATTAATGTGTTATTGTTTACAGAAATGAACATAAATCAAAAAGGGTTTATATCTTACAATAAGGTCTTATTAGTGAACATAAGTCATAAAGCAATACAAAATACGTACATTATTATTAATTTTCTTCAATAATAATGTTTGTTTATTGCTAGTTCACATCAAGCCCTTAAATAATATAAACATTTCATCCTTTAATGTATTTGAAAATGTTGAAATTGATATTAAATATTTAACATTACCTAAGATTAATAAAATGATTTAAAAATGTAATCCAATGGAACCATTTAGTAAAGTTTCACCAAAAATTGTAACACTTTTTTTTTGAAGGGGTGTTCATAAGACATTAGTCATTAAACCTTTAAAATCATGACATGACACGTCATTAATGTAAATGAGGATTTTATGCATGCTTATAACAGCTGTCATTAAGTGTCATTGGCTCAGTTATGACATTTTAAATGAAAAAATGACATTGTTTGGTTTGTCATATATCTGTCATCAACATGATTGTCATGAATTTATAACATCATCATTCCTATTTTTTTGACCTCACCTACAGTGGTTCAAGCTAAATTTGTCATTAAAACGTCATAAAGCTGTGATGTATTAGTTTAAGTCAAGTTGTCATGACAAACAATGTCATCTTTGCATTTAAAATTACATTACTGAGCAAATGACACTTAATAACAATTGTCAAAACCATACATAAAATCTCATTGACATTCATGAAAAGTGTCATGTCATGATTATAAAGGTTTTACGACAGTCTTATGAACATCACCTCAAGTAAAGTGTTACCCAGATTTTCTAGCCTAATCTCTTAAACTCTTCATCAGGAGAGTACAAATGTTTCTGGTTGAAATGTTTGGTAAAATGGTTTCCTTTTGCATTTCAACTAGAAGCCATGGCAATGCTTAAACATCCATCAAGGTCTACTGCAAATAAAAGCAAACAGTGAGCTAGATGTATAATAGGCTGGACCTAGAAATTCTCTGTCTGTTACCACAGTAGCCCAAGAAAAGCTACAGAAGCTGTTTTGCTGTGTTTTAGAGTGTGGGGCCAGTTACAGATAAAACACTGTATCTTAAATGCCCTCAAACAGCACTTCTTGAACTCCTTGGAAAAGCATCTGTAAACATGCTGGTCAGGCACTAAAGAAACACTACAGATCATTGTTGTAGTTTTAGGGCATATCATGTACCAGTACGTCAATATCCTGCCGTTGCGGCAATTACAGTACTTATTATTATTAATGATTTATAAGCCACAAAAGGTTGAATGCTCAGCGTATCAGCTTTTTTTCTGAGTACTCCTGACAGAAAGCTTTTGAATGAAGGTAAACAAAAGCGTAGCTATTGTTTCTGGCTGGTATATGAGGCAGAGTGGTTTAGGTTTAGAGCGAACTCACTTGGGAAATTTCCAAGTATTGAGCTTAAACCCACTGGTTTAGTGCTGTACACCGCTGTCTTAATCTCCTGTTGCTGTGTTGTTAAGGGGTAAACAATGATGGCCTTCAGTGCCTGTTATTTCTGCTGTGAAGCTAATGTGTGCTGGCTGCTCAGTCATCCCTCAGGCAGATCACTCTTTCTCTCTCTCTCTGTTCTTCACACTCTCCTTCTCTCACGCTACACAACAATTCTTCATACATTCCAGACAAATAAGGAATAGATCAACCCGAGACCTAAATGTCTTAGGAAGGCTTGTGAAATAAGAATTGTTCCTCAGTGAAAGGTGCAATAGTTGATTGTCTTCAGAAACCATTTTTGTCTCCATGATAGTCTCTTCACGTCCTAATAACAATCATTAAATAAGAAGTCCAGTTTATTCATATGTATTTTAATATTCTGTGCAAGGTGTAGGACAAAGGTTTTTTTTACAACTATAACGTGTTATTGGTTATCAGTATTTGCAAAACGTACATTATATCTGTAAAATGATGAATTACTTATTATGTTTTCCTCAAAATTCTCCAAACCCGATAATGATAATGTAACAGAATAATGTAAAAAAAAAAAAAAAAATATATATATATATATATATACATGCCTTTGGGATGGATTTGGTTTGCAGCTTCATCAAACATTAGTAATTCAAAGTAGATCACATTTATTTACTTAGAGTTGATGTCCTCACTTTAAACAAGTCCAAACACAACATAATCTAACACATATATCTTGAGATGATCCTCAAAGAGTGGCATTACATGATACTTTGTTAAATCAGTAGTACATTTAAAACATTTGCTGGGTTGTTGTAATTCAAGGTTAGGTCAAATATGGACAAATCCAACCTTTGGGTTAAAAAGTGTCATTTAAATAATAAATTATTTTTTTTTACTGTCCCAACAAACAACAGTCACCCACCAAACCCAATGCAAAACACATTTTTTAAAAAGCTGGGTTGTCGTAAACTAACGTTGGGTCAAATATGGGCAACCTAACATTGGGTTACGACAACTCATCATTTTAAAAAAGAAAAGCACTTAGATTGGATTGGATCGATCAATCCAATTGATTGACTGCTCCTGCATTTACTATTCACCGTAGAACAGAAGAGAAGCACACAACTAGAAGACCATACCCACCCACCAGAATATTAGTATTTTTTACTTACTAGTATTTTGCATGTCATTTGATTGGGTGGACCAGCAGTCAATCTGAGTGAGCCCATGCCACTCTGGCCCTTATGTAGCCTCACCATTGGTTTGTATGTGTGCGTTTTATAGCATTTCTGCCATGTCTCCTTCTTTGCAGTGTGTCTGATGTCTTTGCATTGAGCTGACTTGTCTGTCTATGAGCATTAATGTCCATGCAAGCTTCTTTCTCTCTCCCTCTTGCATCTTTTAATCCTCTGTAACCTTTAAAACCGGACCCATCTCCCGATTAAGCGTAATGTAAACTAGCACAGACATAAACATCCTCTATGGAGACAGTCTTTGCTGGTGGGCATAATGGAATCAGTTATTTAGCTGTTTGCTCACAGAAGCTTTGGTTAACACAAATGCATTTGGCGTCTTTCACAAAGGCGAGAGCAGAAAGGCCTATCAGTTTAAAGTGAATTATCTTGAGTCTGTATTCATACAGAATGCCAGGGTAAGAAAACTGATCTTGGATTATATTCTCTTGTAAGTAGTAACATTAAGATTGACATGCATGATCTATGATGCTTAATCAATTCACCCAGGCTAATGGATAAAACTAAAGCTTCTTTTAAAGATCAGAGCAGATATAAGATTGAAGGTCATATTACAGAACTTTCTGACCCCCTTGGTGAGGTCCATTTTTTCCCATAGTAAAGGCTTGTTTGCTCCATGAATGATAACTTCTTAATGATAAAGTCTTAATAATTGTTCTATGAGAATAGGGTCAACTCCACAACTATAACAACAATGACACAGAGGAAATGTCACTTGAATCACTTCCACTTTTAATAATATAGTTTTAACAATATAAACCTTTAACAGTTAATCCACAGACTATCAAGAGAGACTGGCAGATGACATACTGTAAACAACTTATAATAAAACTTTTTTTTTTTTTAAATAAATTTTTATAATAGTAAGAAATGCTTCTTGAGCACCATTATTGCATTTCAGAAATAAAATGTAGCAGAGCAATCACAGGAATAAATTACATTTATATACATATACAAATGACCTTTTCTAGATGGGTGGCACGGTGGCCCAGTGGTTAGCACTGTTGCCTCACTGCAAGAACGTCACTGGTTCTAGTCCTTACCAAGCCCGCTGACGTTTCTGTGTGGAGTTTACACGTTCTCCCCGTGCTCACGTGGGTTTCCACCGGGTTCCACGGTTTCCTCCCACCGTCCAAAAACATGCAACTTAAGTTAATTGACTATTTCAAATCGGCATTATAGACGTGCTCCTAGTAAGTAGTCATCTCAAGAGCAATCACTATCTGTTCATTAGCTACTACAGCAGGGGAGTTCTCGAGATCTACCTGAGCTCAAACTCCCCTCTCGCCTTGCAAACGGGAGGGAGCCCCGTCCTCGAGGATCTATGAGCTCAGGGCTCTCTCCTGGGACAGCATGCCAAACAAGCTTTATAATCAATCATCAGCTAAGTGTGAACTCTTGAATTATTAATTATTTTCAATTGTCAATTAAGCAAGGTTCAGAAACACAGTCGTGTATGCAAACCCTTCCTGTAAACACAAGAGTACAAATAAAATGAGCACACATTTACATTCAGGATTTCACCTAAAGCACGACCTGAAGTAGTTTTATGTGGCATTACTAAAAAAGGTACTACGTGTTTGGTCACTGAACTAATGTATTATTGTAAACATTTCTGTCTGACTGCAAATAAAATAATTCTGCATTCGCTAAGAGGGCGATACGGTGGCTCAGTGGTTAGCACTGCCGCCTCACAGCAAGAAGGTCGCTGATTCAAGTCCCGGCTGGGTCAGTTGGCATTTCTGTGTGGAGTTTGCATGTTCTCCCCGTGTTGGTGTGCATTCCTCCAAGTGCTCTGGTTTCCCCCACAGTCCAAAGACATGCGCTATAGGTGAACTGAATAAACTAAATTGGCCGTAGTGTATGTGTGTGAATGAGTGTGTATGGATGTTTCCCAGTACTGGGTTGCTGCTGGAAGGGCATCCGCTGTGTAAAACATATGCTGGATAGGTTGGCGTCATGTATATTGTTAATTAGTAATAGTACTCTATTTCATATTTTTTTCTCAGTAACATCTACTAAATCATCTATAAAACTACTCAGTATAAATAAATAAACTGCTCAATAATTAAACAGAAACATATAGACTTTATCAATAAAATAGTTTTAAAATCTAACAGCTACATGACATTTCTAAGCATACATTATATTGGTGCTGTATTTATTGGTGAGTAGCATGTAATGTGCAAAATAATATTTAGTCAGTTGGCCATTCTTGCAAAATATACTTTTTCAGGTTGACACCGATCAGCAGCTGTAACATCATCATTTATAGTAGCATATGGCTGTTTGTGTTCTCTTATGATGATTATGCTGTACTACTTCTGTGTCTAGACAGATAATTACTTACTCAGAGTGAACAGAGAATGGCTGATACCATTACTAACACATGCACAATATACTGTATATCTTGGCTACTACACTTTTAGTGTTTGCACAACATGTAATAATCACATTTAATATAAACACGAAAGGTGCAGGTTATTGCAGTAAAGATCTAGATAATGTGCATTGGCTATTTCCACAAGAGAACATTTTAAATATACTAAATTATTAAAGGAATTAGCTCCGTGGGCTGCATCAGATTCTCTAATAAACTCTAATGCTCATTACCTAAGCATCTATATCAGTAGTGTAGTGTACAGATCAATTTTTAGTAATAAAGGTTTTTTGTTTGTCTCGTACAAGTTGTGTAATGGAAATGTTACAACATACTTTTCGTAGCACAAACTGACAGAGAAACTCAACTTTTTTCTGAAAACAGGCTCATTTTATAACTCCACTAAAGTTAAACAGTTGAGTTTGACCATTTTTTAACCCATTCAGTCGGTCTGGCTGGAGCACTTTTAGCTTAGCTTAGCATAAACTATTGAATCGGATTAGGCTATTAGCAACTATCAAAAGAGTTATTCTGTAGTTTTAGTATTCTGACTATACTGCAGTTACATTGTGTACTAAGATCGACGGAAAATAAAATGAGCTATTTTCTAGGTTGATAAGGCTAGCAACTATTTTTTCATTCTGGCGTAATAATAATCAAGAAACTTTGCTGCTGTACTATGGCTGCAGCAGGCACAATGATATTACGCATATTACGCAGCACCCAAA
Organism: Danio choprae; assembly: GCA_903798125.1. Taxonomy (NCBI): domain Eukaryota; kingdom Metazoa; phylum Chordata; class Actinopteri; order Cypriniformes; family Danionidae; genus Danio; species Danio choprae. Next base: position 2,703,156 of record CAIGQW010034093.1, read on the forward strand.
AATAGTCACCTGCTAGGTAAGCTAAGCTAAGTGCTCTTGCCTGACCCAAAGCTCAGCTGAATGAATTTGAAAAAATAGTAATACTCAACTGTTTTAACTCTAGGGGAGTAAAATTTGTCTATTTAAAAGAAATGGTGTGTTTTTACTGGTAGAGGATGCGTATTCAAAAAATGTGGAGTGTGGAATAATGTAAGTACACAAGTCAGCAAAAGATATAACACTGTTCTATTGTTCTTGCTGCTATTTCTTATATCTGTAAGTTCTATTTCTGTAGTTATTTTGGTTACAGTAAATCAAAAGTAATACATGGCAATATACCAGATCTCAATTCTGAGACAGTAATATTGCATGGCAAGGAATTTACTTTTAAATAACAGCAACAAGTAATTTGCAATGTATTAGAGGTTGAAAGTAAATTGTTAATAATTTGTGAATAAAATTAAACCGCTCATAACTCTGCATCTTTTATGACGTTTGCCATTTGTTTTCCATTACAGGTATCTTATTCTCTACACTGGTCTTCGGACCAGCTTGTGGTTTCATTCTTGGCTCTCTGTGCACCAAAGTTTATGTTGACGCAGTCTTTATTGACACAAGTGAGTACTGGCATCAAATGGGCACACACTAAAAAAACGGACTTGCTTTATTCTAATTTTTGCTCATTTGTATATGGATAAAAGTGTGTGTTAAATGAATGCGTGAACTGAAACGCTGCGTCTCATCAGATCTGTGTTCACTCCTTACAGCCACGCTGGACATCACTCCTGACGACCCACGCTGGATTGGTGCCTGGTGGGGCGGCTTTATCATCTGTGGCCTTTTTCTCTTCCTCTCCTCGTTTTTCATGTTTGGGTTCCCGCAGTCGCTGAATGAGCCTGGCGAGGGTCCAGGGGGAGAGAGCGAACAGGCCATGCTGCCCGCTGAGCTGGTGCAGGAGTATGAAGGAGTCAAAACATCAGATGACCTGGAGATCAGCACTGGCCTCACCTGCTGCCAGCACCTGCAGGGTGAGAGAGAGGACACCCCAAAACACACAGAGGTCATGCGTTAAACTTAATATAAGCAATCCAGGAGGAATGAATGTGCTTATCATTGTGATCAGTTTATTCGTTTTTGAAGTTTTGGCTAGGGCTGCACAATATATCATTTCAGCATCGATATCGCAATGTGATCGTTCGCAGGAGTCACATCGCAGGATATGCAATGTCAAGTTTGTATTATAACTTATCATTTACATGTTTTTTGAGGCCTGTGACTGTATAAGGATTTTAAAAACTTGTTGTTTTTTAATTGTATCATTTGTAACTTTAATAACGATCAATTTGATTGAATTATTTGTATTATTCAATTACTGTACCTGAATACTGTTAGACATCGAAAAAGAAAAAAACACTGTTTATTACAATTATATCTTTTCTTTACTGAATTTATCAGTGCTTGTAGATTGTTTATTATATTTTATGCAGGGGTCAGTACGATTTTTAAATGTTTTAAATAAGCTTATCCTGCTCACCAAGGCTGCATTTATTTCATCAAAAATACAGTACAAATTGTAAAATTGTGAAATGTTACTGCACTATTTAATCACTAGAATAAATTATTTAATTAAATTATAAACTACTTTTGAACAATTATTTTAAAGATGAATTTTTTAGCTTCATTGCTCCAGTCTTCAGTCACATGATCCTTCAGAAATCACTCCAATAATAATTATTATTATTGATGGTAGTAATAATAAAAGCAATAATGACTGGAGTAATCGTTTAAGTTGAAACTACACACAATAAGAAAGCAGTTATTTAAAGTTGTAATAAATATTTAACAATTGAACAATTGTTTTACATAATAATTAATAAATGCCACCTTGATGAACAGAATAATAATAATAAAAAAACAACAACTTTTGACTAGTAGTGTATGTATAACACACGTTAACACGATAATTCTGTTTTTGATCAGACTTTATTTCACAGTATCCTTGTTACATGTACAGCACTTAGAATAGCAATAGCAATAAATTATGCATTATTAAGGAATAGCTGACTTTGGGCTGTAAAATATTACAAAATAAGCCAAACCCAAGGTGGTGCTGCGGCCGTGATGCTAAGCGGAGCATCATCAAAAAGGTTGAAAACCCCTTAACAATGTAATTTTCTCCGGATCATCCATTTAATATGAGTGTTGTTTGGTCTCAGTTATCCCCAAGGTGACTAAGCATCTGCTGTCCAATCCGGTTTTCACCTGTGTCATCCTCGCGGCCTGTATGGAAATCGCTGTGGTGGCTGGATTTGCTGCCTTCCTAGGAAAATATCTCGAACAGCAGTTCAACCTTTCAACGTCCTCTGCCAATCAGCTCCTAGGTAGACCAAAAAATGTTCAAACTGCACTAAAACAGTCATAGACTACAGTTTCAAATGAAGCAACTACAAGTATCCAAAAGATGCATGTCAAACCAGTGATTTTTTTTTTCACAGGCATGACAGCAATCCCCTGTGCTTGTCTGGGTATTTTCCTGGGTGGTCTCCTGGTGAAGAAGTTGGATCTGTCTGCATTAGGGGCTATTCGTCTGGCCATGCTAGTCAATATCATCTCTACGGCCTGCTACGTCTCCTTCCTGTTCCTAGGCTGTGATACGGGCCCGGTCGCCGGGGTTACTGTTGCCTATGGCAACGAGTGAGTACAGTGCTTCAGCATAAATGCCTCATGCCAATTTATCCACAACAAGTGCCAATAAATACAGTCACTTAAAGACTTTGTGTTCACAACACAAAAATAAAAGCATTTTTATAGTTTTAGCTTGCAGCATTCATTTTTTCAGAGCAGATCATGCTTAATATTCAGCTCACTATACTGTGAATTGTGACCCTGAACCACAAACTCTTATCTTATGTCTTAAAAAGTCTTATGTTGCATGGGTATATTTTTGGCAATAGCTACAAACACACTGTATAGGTCAAAATGGTAGATTTTGCTTTTATGGAAAACATCCTTAGGACATTATGTATGACGTTCCATTTTGCAAATATCCTAGTGTAAATACAGTATATTTAAACTTTATTTTGATTAGTACAGGGTGTCCGCGGGGTCTTAAAAAGTATTAAAAGTTGATAAATCAATTATGGGAAAATTAAGGCCCTTAAAATGTATTAAAAAGGTATTTTGCCCAAGCGTTGTCCAAAGTGTTTGACTCCAAAAAAGCATAAATATATTTATTTTCCTCCTGACCTCCTAATATTAACAACGGCGTGCTCGATCCACGCGATTGGTTCGGGCCGGGGCGCGTCCGGCCAAGCTCCTCCGTCCGTGTGATGTCACGTAATTTGCGACAAATGCGGGTGATGTGACGCTCTCCACATGATGTGAAACCGTGGAGCGAAACAGACATCAAAATGGGAAAATGTAAGTTTGCGTACTCCTGGTTGGAGAAAGATGAGTTTAAACAATGGCTGAGGCCTGTCGCTGAAAACAACCGCGTAATTTATTCTTTCAAGCTTTGTTTCTTCTGAGCTTCTTATCTGATTCTTCTTATCTGAGTTCTGTAGCATGGTTGTGCTCCATTGATTTATTTAACTACAACTGTTTATTAACAACTGTGTTTTTAAGTTAAAGGTTTGATACTGATTAGAGCTTGAAGTGACGATGAGGTTTTAAAATATTCTGAGAATCTATTCTGAGGTCTTTAAACAGAACAACGCGTGTGAGGGGACGGGTGTGAGGAGACAGGTGTGAGGTCTGAGACAGAACAACAACACCCGGACTCTGTTTTTATCATTCTCTGTGACTTTAATCAGGCTAAACTCACACATGAGCTGCCTAAATTCAAACAGCATATTACATGCCCTACCAGAGACAATAATATTTTGGACCATTGTTACACAACAATAAAGGATGCATATCGCTCCGTCGCCAGAGCAGCTCTAGGACTCTCCGACCACTGCCTGGTTCATCTTCTACCAACTTACAGGCAAAAACTTAAAACTGCTAAGCCAGTATTAAGGACTGTTAAGAGATGGACCAATGAAACCGAGCAAGACTTGCAAGCTTGTTTTGAATGCACTGACTGGAGTATATTTGAAGCTGCTGCCACCGACCTGGACGAGCTCACAGAGACTGTAACATCATACATCAGTTTCTGTGAGGAGTTATGCATCCCTACCAGGACTTATTTATCATTTAACAATGATAATCCATGGTTCACACCAAAACTTAGACAGCTTCGTCAGGCCAAAGAGGATGCCTACAGGAGTGGGAACAGGGTCCTGTACAATCAGGCCAGGAACACACTGACAAAGGAGATTGGTGTGGCTAAGAAGAGCTATGCCAAAAAGCTGGAAAACCAGTTTTCTGCCAACGACCCTGCATCAGTGTGGAAAGACCTGAAGGACATCACTAACTACAAGACATCATCCCCCAGCATTGTCGGCAATAAAGATCTTGCAAACGAGCTGAATATGTTCTATTGTAGATTTGAGACAGCCGACCAGACAACTTACACCCGCCATGACCATCTCTCTACACAGCCATCAACACCTCCAGCCATCCCCCTCTCCCCCCTGCACTTCAGATCAGTGAGGATAATGTGCGTCAGATCTTCAGGAAACAGAAGAGAAGGAAAGCACCAGGCCCAGACGGTGTCTCACCAGCCTGTCTGAGAACCTGCGCTGACCAGCTGGCCTCCATTTTCTCACAGATCTTCAACAGATCACTGGAACAGTGCACAGTTCCATCCTGCTTTAAGCGTTCCACGATCATCCCAATCCCGAAGAAACCAAAGATCACAGGACTCAATGACTACAGAGCTGTGGCCTTAACATCTGTGGCCATGAAGTCATTTGAAAGACTAGTGCTAGCATATCTGAAGGACATCACTGGACCTCTGCTGAACCCTCTGCAGTTTGCTTATAGAGCAAACCGGTCTGTGGATGATGCAGTCAACATGGGACTGCATTATACCCTACAACATCTAGACAAACCAGGGAACTACGCAAGGATTCTGTTTGTGGACTTCAGTTCTGCCTTCAACACCATTGTCCCATCATTGCTCGAGTACAAACTGACCCAGCTCTCTGTTCCTTGCTCTGTCTGTCAATGGATCACCAGCTTTCTGACAGATAGACAACAGCTAGTCAGAATGGGCAAAATCACATTCGACAGCCACACCATCAGCACCGGCGCCCCCCAGGGATGTGTCCTCTCCCCACTACTCTTCTCCCTATACACCAACGACTGCACTGCAAAAGACCCCTCCATCAAGCTCCTGAAGTTTGCAGATGACACTACTGTTATCGGCCTCATCCGGAACGGTGACGAGTCTGCATACAGACAGGAGGTGGAGCGGCTGGCTTTATGGTGCAGATGCAATAACCTGGAGCTGAACACGCTCAAAACGGTGGAGATGATAGGGGATTTTAGGAGAACCCCCCCTGCACTCCCCCCACTCACCATCATGAACAGCACTGTGGCTGCAGTAGAGTCATTCAGGTTCCTGGGCACCATTATCTCTCAGGATCTGAAGTGGGACATTCACATAGACTCTATTGTGAAGAAAGCACAGCAGAGACTGTACTTCCTCCGTCAGCTGAGGAAGTTCAACCTGCCCCAGGAGCTGCTTGTACAGTTCTACTCAGCGGTCATCCAATCCATCCTCTGCACTTCAATCACCATCTGGTTTGGCTTAGCTGCCAAAACCGACCTCTGCAGACTACAGCGAATAGTCCGGACAGCTGAACGAATCACTTGCACTACCCTTCCTACACTTCAAGAACTGTACTCTTCCAGAGTGAGAAAAAGGGCTTACAAAATCACTCTGGACCCCTCACACCCAGCGCACTTCCTGTTTGAACTGTTACCGTCTGGTCAGCGTTACAGAGCACCAAGCACAAAAACAGCCAGACACAGGAAAAGTTTCTTTCCTCAGGCCACCTACCTCATGAACAGTTAAATATTCCCCTACTGTGCAATGAACGTGCAATAAACTTTCTCATACGCACTTGTACACAGCACCTTATAACAATTTACAGTGCAATACTTTTCTACGCATTCGTACACAGCACCTTATAACAATTTACAGTGCAATACTTTCTCATA
>CAIGQW010034093.1:2731337-2746765 GCA_903798125.1 Danio choprae
ACACACACACACACACACACACACACACACACACGGAAGGTCAGAATCCTTAAATTCTTGAGAAAATATTCTAAAATAGATACATTTCTAAAAGTGATGCAAAAAAAAAAAAGGTTTAACAGTCTGCAGTCACTCATTCACCATGCCTGCATTTGTTTAAAACAATGAAATTAAGTAAAAAAAAAATAAAATAAAAAAAGATCATGATCATCATCATCATCATCATCATCATGTAGTTGTGCTGCCTAATACTTGAGGAAAAACATGATTTATATTTTCTAAGAAACAAAAGAAACATTTTTATTTATTTATTTATTTTTTAAAACAAAATTTTCAATTCTGATCCAGTGAATACATAGTTTCTGGATAAAAGCAATTTTGCCTTCTTGTTTTATGAAAGTGTATGTCACACCTTCAAGAAAAATCAACAAATGCCATGAATATGAGCAAATTCATATTTATAGATAAGGAAACTAGACAATTGCAAAATAAAATACATTTATAGAGTATAATAAAGAGATCAACTAAATGTAATCCATTGCTTTTTTAAATGCTTACATTGGTAACCAGTTCGGCAGTCTGTGTGAATGTATCAAATCCTGCAATATTAGCATTGTCATTAAAATTTAAAAAAAGTAAAAATTGCACATTGAACTTGTCTGGGTTTGGTGTCAATTAATTTATATGAGCCACATGCCATAGCTACAACACACTCTGGTGTTTATCTTAAAGGGGCGGTCCACAGTGTATTTTTAAGGCTTGGTGGTGTTTTTAAGATGCAAAGCAATGTGTGCTCATGCTTCACTTGTAGAAAAATCCCATTATTTTTTCATATTTCTTACTTTGATTATATACAGCTACTCAGCTAACATGAAAACAAATGTCATATTTCCTAGTTCCTCTGAAAGGCGCGCCCTCAAGAGGCTCTAATTGGTCCGCTAACATAATGTGCTTATTCGCGGATTGGCTCCACATCATAGGGGACAAGAGTGTGGTTTTGCGCTGTGTAAACAGTCCAGTCAGAGCAGCTGTTAGCAGTGTTAGCTGCCTGAATCAGACAAAAATGAAGAGCACAGTTCACGCCTGAGCACACCTCACACCTGCTCTCTAAAATAAAATCTGACAAGTGTCTTTCACATATATTCGGAATAAGCATGCGTAATATGAATGTTCACATATCTTTAGCGAGTTGGTTATTTGAGATGTAGAACGCACGGAACGCAGCCGCATAGAAAGACACGTACAGAGAGACACTGCACGCGCTGCTGAAGATTGTGGCTGTTTACAGCGGTTTGACTGATAAATATGAATTTGTAGCTAAATTATTAGCGGTGCCAAACAGCATTTCCCGTTGTTTACATTCTTGTTTACGTCCTCGCTACAATATACCGTTAACGCTAGAAACTGCCTGTAGTTGATCAATTTTAACAAATAAAAATATGTTCATAAATATGTTTATGTTCACACAGCTAAATTACAGATCAACTAAAGTTTACAATATGATATCGTAGTGATATCGCACCCCTTTAAAACATAAGCAGCTATTGGTCACAAAAATAAGTATGCCCCCAGGTTCATTACATAACCTAAATAAAATTTTCTTAATCCTGAATTGAACATTTTAAAGGGATAGTTCACCCAAAACTTAATTTTTTTGCATTTTTTCTATTGAACACAAAAAAAGGTATTTTAAAGAAAGCTTCAATCCTGTAACCTCTGACATCCACAGTACAAAAATCAAATGATATGGAAGTCAATGGTTACAAGTTTCCAGCTTTCTTCATTATAAAATCTTTCGTGCTCAACAAAAGAAAGAAACTCTAACATGTTTGGAACAAGTGAATGGTAGGTAAATGATAGACCTTTCCTTTTTGGGTAAACTGTTCCTATAACACTTTTATCCAAAGCAACTGCATGCTATATATTTTCTAAGTTCATGAATTCTCTGAAAAACCACTGAATCTTAAAAGCCCCATAAAGTGCTTTGAATTGTGCCTTTTTCTTATCGATGTTTGACGTAATTTCAACTGAAACATGGCTTGGGACATGTAGTAGCTCCTCCAGCCAATAGTGTTTCATGTTTATCACAGCTCTGCCAGTGAGTGTGGTTGTGATCAATTGTATCAAATAAAAAAAGCATCTTAAAAGGGGGCAGGGCCTGTCAGATACTATAGAGCATTTGATTGGTCAGTTATGGAAAAACTGAAGTATGAGATGACATCAAAAAACAAAATTGTTGATCCATTTAGGCGGAAGTGACAAACTGCAAGCTTTTGATGTTTAGTTCTTGTAAATGCAAATTGTGACTGTTGTAGAGCACACTTGCTTATAGATATCCTCAATACTAACATCTATAAAACTTTATTTTAAATTTCTTAGGACCTTTTTCACATGCGCCCCTGTCATAGTTATGTTTGGGTCACGGTCAAAAGATACTCAAATCACACATGGACAAGTTTAACATATGCTCAGAACCACTAACTGGACTCAATCCATTTGAACCTTTGCTGTTCTATCTGCTGTTCATCTAGAGGAAGTACACAACCAGAAATGACAGGTCTACATGAGTAAATGTGGTATACATTGTGTAAAAGTTATTAGTTTCTTCAAGGCATCTTGACCCTGATATGGACAATTAGGTATTGGTTCAGTAATAGATCATAAAGAGTTATCACATAATGATGTCATTAATTACATACGTGCTATGCTACGGCAGACTACTATGGTAAGGGAGGCGATCGCAGAAGCATACTATGGCGAAAGATGCGAGACGCAAGTGCAAGTTATTAAAAGTTCCAACTACTTAAAACTGTGCACAGGATAGTCTTTCACTGACATTGAAGGTACAGTAGAACCCGATACCCTATTTTATTGATAAATGGATGCTGTGAAGCTCTCTCTCTCTCTCTCTCTCTCTCTCTCTCTCTCTCTCTCTCTCTCTCTCTCAGTGTGGACCCTTTGACCTGCTGGCGTCTTTGTGATGTAACATTTCCACTCCTCTCTCAGCTGTTACAGCAATACTTGTGAATCCAGGAACAAGCGTGTCTGCAGAGCAAGTTCTCCACCGCATCTATAAGAGGATCCTCAATATGTAAATATAAATAGCAAGCAATGGATCAGCTGATATATTCATGGCTTTCTTCAGTGTCCGTGTCACCGCTCAGTGAACAGCACTGATCGTTTTCTGTTGAGCACATGAACACGATAGCCAATCATAGGCATTCAAGCAGCACTCTACAGCACTCGAAAAGCAAGCGGGATTATTATTCACTTATGTGTATTTGTTCTTAACGCTCCTGTTGTCTTCTGTGCCTGTTCTTGAGTTTTGTTTGATACATCCTATAAGCATGTTTACTAGCAGGAAAAATTAAAGATAGTTCATTTATCTGGCTGCTTGTATTAAGACAAAAATTGTATTCTTGTGTTGTGAAGTAAAAAAAAAAATTGTGGATGGAAAGCATCATCAATGCACTGTGAGAACTGTGAGACCAGTATAGGTTAACATCACTAAAGTACATGCATGATATGAAGAAATAAAAAGAATCTCACTCCTGTCCAGTGCAGGATGTAGTGGGTCGCTCATAATTCCGCCGAAGTGTTGTTCCCAGTGCAGATGAGGGTGCTGGGATTGGCTTGTCCTGAATTAACCCTTGGATCACAGATCCAGACTTCTTCACTCGGTTGAGATCCACAACATACCAGCTCACATTAGTATGACTGTAGGACACAGCAATCTATTCAAAAGACAGAAGACAGACACAAACTGACTAAAATGCCAAAACAGTTTTCTCGACAGTGTTCATCAGAAAGCATTTCTGGTCAGATGGCCCCTGTACACGTCTTCAGAAGTCAGAGTGAAAATGGTCACTACAGGGCCTTTCCCACCAAACAGGTTCATTTAATCATCCCAGAAACAAAGTATAGCTAGTTCAACAATCAACACAGCACCCACACGTCTGCCTGTAGAGGAAAAAAAACAAAAAAAAGATAAAAAGCACAAACCATTTGGTTGTTGCTGATGGCCAGGTCAGACACTTTGCCCCAGCCTACATGCACTACATCAAAGCAGCGGTCAGGCTCCCAGCCGTACACCCGTAGTGTGTTCTCTGAGCCACTGTACAAGCAGCTACCATCAGGATTAAATAAAACACTTCTGCAACAAAAAGGCAGAGAATTCAGCTAGGTGTCATAGAAACATATCCAGATTACAAAACTGATAAATCACCTCACAACTCCAGTTTCACCCTCCGATGAGCCAATCATGTTAAATTTCTCCAGGTCCCACAGCTTAACCGTCCTGTAAAAATATACAAAATGCATTAAGAAGGTGCCAGAGGTAATAAACCTTTTTAGAAGAAACTCTGAACACATTTACTTCAAGTTACAAAGACAGATATCCACAAACTAGTCACTCTCTCTCACACACACCATACCGATCTGCACTCCCAGAGGCAAGCAGGTATTCATTGGGATGAAATTGCACAACATTAACCGCTGATGTGTGTGATGTGAATTCAGTGATCATCTTGCCTGCTATAAGATCCCATAGCTATATGGGGAGCAGAATGAAGGTAATCATTAAAAACTAAATCCAATTTTTTATTTTTTTTTGAAAACGAGATGACCTGTAAAGCTTTTACCTTTACAGTGCTGTCATCACTGGCTGAAGCAAGCCATTTCCCATCAGGACTGAATGCTAGACAGCGCACAGCCTGAGTGTGACCCTGCAATAAAACACCCATTATTCGTATTAAGCACATAAACAAATCCAATAATTTTGCATTCATTGAAAGCTTGTGCAACCAACAAATGAGGCGCTTTCCAAACTAAAGTGCTTTAAAAGGCATTGAACTCAAAACATTTTGATATGTGCCATTAAACAGAAAATTAACATTTAGAGATTATAAATTGCATAAACAGCTAAATCTTGCACACAAAAATAAGCAATTTCACAAAACAGACGAGCAAGATACATTGAGCTCATGATTAATCTGTGGATTATTGGGGAGCTCAGACACAACTGAGGGTTAAGGGTGATTAGCCTGGCTTCTGACTGTACAGACACACACAAAGTCAGCTTAGTGCTTACCTTATATCTGAACACACATCCTTTCCTTCTCACATCCCACAACTAGACAAGAAATACAGAAAATGAAAAATGTAAGACACACAATCTACAATATAATAAGTCCAGAATATCTACTGTCACTAGACCACAATCAACCATCAAACAAATAATTTAGATTATTGATTTTTTTTATATTTAGTATATTTTACTAGCAAACAATTAATAGGCCCATACATTGTTTAATTCTTAACAATAGAAAATATTATTTCATTTAGTGTTAATCTTGGTCGCACTGGGGCCTGTCAAACCTGAATGTAATACAAGAAATTATACACAATGAATGAACAAAGAATTTGACTGTCTTTAGTTTATTTACTTAACAGTGGTGTAAATCTCTGATTAGAATATCAATAAATATTTATGACAGGCCTTTTGTAGTCCTACACACAAGCCTCTTTCACACAGTGATTGCAGCAAATAGTGATTTTCTGGAATGATCATGCATTTACACACAGCCCATTAAGACATGACAATTTGTGATGAGACAAACAATGTACAAAGTTCGTTTTACATATGAGCACTCCGGAAATGTTCTACTATCAAAGTGCAGAGTGAAAGTGGCTGCTGGAAGTAACATTAACCAACAATTTTCCCAGACAAAATTTCAAATTCATCAACCCATGTAAAATTTATTTTAAAAAATAAATAAATAAATAAAAAATCTGAAACCACAGTTATGCTACAATGTGTGTAGCTGGCTACACAAACTTGTAAAACCTTCCAAGTCAAAAATATTTAAACACACCTTAATATTGCTGTCCACAGAGCCAGATGCCAGGTATTCTCCCATGGGGTGAAAGTCTAGACTGCTGATGCTGGCCTTGTGCCCCATCAACGTGCGCAGAACTTTTAAAAAAATGTAAAAAATTCAGTGGACTCGCAAACAGACATTGAACAATTTGTCAAACTCCAAAGAATTTCTGGTCAGATGGCCCCTGTCCATGTCTTCAGAGATCAGAGTGAAAGTGATCACAACGGATTCTCTCCCACCAAACAGGTTCATTTAATCATCCCAGAAAGCATGTGGACTACACTTATTCTTCTACATGTATATATCTACATAAAAAATTGGCCTGGTTCCCTGTCAGAGTGCAGGGCATCAACTCAAATTTAGGCAAAGCACATTTTTAACCAAATATTCATTGGATGAATCTTATAAAGCATATTAAAATATATTTCTAGGGCTTATTTTATCCTATTAACCCACAGAAAGAAAGAAAAAAAGAAATGTTAAATACTGGACAAATAAAATATTTTTACATAGAAAAATTACACATCTGCCCTCATGGTCTGTTATTTGCATTGTAAAAAAGAGATAAATACACTTACATGTTAGTACTAACACTGCCCTGTTAAATAGGGGATGTTTAAAAAAAAACTTTTCATGGGTTTAAGCCACTTATTTCCATAACATTTGTGTTTTGGGGCCATTAAGACTAGTGTCATTGAAAGCAATGCACGCATAATACCAAGCCATATTAATTGTCCGTAATTTATTTATTTATTATTGTATTTTGAGTCATTTTACCAATCAGCCAATTTATGTTTGCACATTGTCTACACAAAAAATAGGAAACAAACAATGAGTTTAGTACACATGATATTTATTATATGATTATTTAATGAAAAGTGCAAAAGGTATTTCACAAACCACTCACTTTTAGCAGCCTCCAAATCCCAAAGCCGGAGAGAACCTGACAGAGAACCAGCCACAACACGCTCTTCAGAACTGTTGAACTGGATACATCCCACAGCGCTGGTGTGGCCCGTCAGACTCTAAAGAACAGCCAATGAACATCAAATCAAACAATTGTGAAACACTTCTGTAAAACAAAAAAAAGCAAGAGGATGCTACCATGATGCAGTTTGGTTTGCTGACAGCCCAGATATTGACTCTGCTGTCCTCGCCGCCAGTGGCCAGTAGACGACCAGAGGATTTCCCCAACACCAGTGAAGACACATTGCTGGAGTGAGCCACAATCTCCTCTGAAAAAACACATGCGACAAAACAGAAGCCGGTTAGATTTTCGAATACCTAAACATTAAATAAATCTTGACTGCTTAAATGCTGGAGTGCAATGACCAGGGAATTTGTACTCACGCAGTTTCCATGATGTTATAGTGGTGTTGGTGAGAGCCATCGTGACGATTGTGTGGACTGAGTCAAATCACTCTGCTCATCCCACCAACACAGAAATGTTAGGGATACAACAATATTACTTTGTCTTCTGTGTCCATCTGTTCAAACGAAAGAGCTCATATAAATACAACATCACTCTCTAAATAATTTTAAAAGAACACAAAACTACAGCAAGGTATCTTTTAGTACCTTATGAATTTCCACATTGTTATTATATGGTAGGGGCAGCACGGTGGCGAAGTGGATAGCACATTCGCCTCACAGCAAAAAGGTCGCTGGTTCCAGCCCCGGCTGGGTCAGTTGGCATTTCTGTATGGAGTTTGCATGTTCTCCCCGTGTTTGCGTGGGTTTCCTCCGGGTGCTCCAGTTTCCCCCACAATTCCAAAGACATGCGGTATAGGTGAATTGGGTAAGCTAAATTGTCCGTAGTGTATGTGTGTGTGTGTGTGCGTGTGAATGAGTGTGTATGAATGTTTCCCAGAGATGGGTTGCTGGATAAGTTGGCGGTTCATTCTGCTGTGGCGACCCCAGATTAATAAAGGGACTAAGCCGAAATGAAAATGAATGAATATTATATGGTATACATTTTGAAGTTTTATTTACTGTAGCGGCGTCACAGTGGTTAGCACTGTCGCCTCACAGCATGAAGGTTCGAGGACGCTGGGTCAGTTGGCATTTCTGTGTGGAGTTTGCATGTTCTCCCAGTGTTGACGTAGGTTTCCTCCGGGTGCTCCGGTTTTCCCCACAATCTAAACACATGCAGTATAGGTGAATTTAATAAACTAAATTGGCAGTAGTGTATGTGTGTGAATGAGTGTGTATAGATGCTTTGGCTGTATTCTGGCCAAATTTTTTGATAGTCTGAAAGTGTAGTAGTTATTTAGTTATTTTAATACAATTTTTTGTTAAACTGTCAAAAAGCCTGATTGAAATACAAAACATGTGTTGCCATTTACAGCCTACTCTTTTTCTGTAAATCATTGTAATAAAAGGGTTGAATAAACTATTTTCACAAAACGACAGCCTAGTGTTTATTTTGAACACAGAGGGCAAAAATACATTCTCAAAACACCTAACAAAAAAGCTATACTTTTATTCTCTCCATTTCGTCTGAACATCAACATTTGTTTTGATGTTAACTGGTTTAATGTTGACTCGTGACACTGTTTTACATCGAATATAAAACGACTGCTTTTATTTTGAAGTGAAAAGAAATAAACCCTGAGGGTCAAATTCAATGGTGTTTGCCCCATCTAACCGTAATATTGTGAAGGTCTTTTAAACCTTCTAACAACAGTTTTATTCTATTCAATTTTAGCACATTGCAGATATTAGTAACGTTCACTTCTTTACGGACAAAAGGCAGGCAGGTCCCATTTGAGATGTGGTTGAAACCTGAAAACTACTGACGCTAGTCTAACAAAATAACGTTACATACAGAAATGTTTTAACGTGTATATATATATATATATATATATATATATATATATATATTAACAATGAATCGATGTATTTCCAATTCACTGCCCCGAGAGCCTCTACCACGGCTAACAGGTTATGGCTAATTTGCAATCGACCCGTCTACGCTTTCTCTCTCTTCATTTTGAACTATTTTATAAGCTTAACAAATAAACCAGGTCTTGCTGTTAGCCAATACTAACAGATATGATAACTTGTCAAAGTAAAACAACTCTGCGGCTGAGTAACTTTGCGCTAACGTTAGTTAGCTTCGCAAGGTGGCTAAGAAACTCATCTTAGCGGTAAACAAATCACCTGCAATTACCTCATTGCTTTGTTTTTGTTGCTCCTGTTAAAGCCCATGAAAAGTTGTGGTGTAACTTTACTAGGTGAGAGTTGCGGATAAAAAACGACCAAGAATACAACTTTACTCACTTAAATTTTTGCTGTTGTCATGTTGTATCTGATTGGTTGCTAACTAGCCGTAGCTTAGCAACAGTTCTTACCTTTGCTGTGTTGATGACGTTCAGTCTAGGTTAAAAAGAGACTGTCATCATGGCTGCAGTCTGCCTATAGAGACAGATCAGATCAGCACTAATGAGAAAAAGATTAGTTTAAGACGAAAAAAGATCCGAGTGCGCGCATTTGAGAGTGCGCATGCGCATTAGATGTCTGTTTCTATGCAATTTCAGCAAGTTCAACGCGTCTTATTTATTCCAGGTCATCACCAGTAAAAACTCCTAGACCCAACTTGGAGACTAGACAAAAAAAAAAAAAACGTAAAAAAACACAGCATCAGCGCAACAAATGAGAAACAACAGCCCTAATCTAAGAGTTGCAACAGCCGTGTTTGACATCTCAAAACAAGTACTGTTGAGTCTTTAAGACAGGACAGGGTTGGGAATAGAAACACAAACTATTTATTTTACTTTCCAGCACTTAACAGTAGTAAATGTGATATCTTATATCAGCATTAAGTAAAAACAAACTTGCTACTCATATTTTTATAGTAGTTTATTTATAATCACTGGGTATCCATACATTTTTACCTTTACAACTTGTTTTACACAGGTTATCAAGATACTGTGTATATTATTTTGCTAATTTCTTCACTCCACTGACATATTGAAGTGATGGCAGTCAATACTGGGTCATGTATTAAAGGTGTATGTATGCATGTACACACACACATGAATTCTTTGCATTTCCTCAAGGCAGCACCAGCTGTACATGTAGCTTCAACATAAACCACATCTGATGCAGAATCAGCACATTATTTCCCCTCATACTAAAACAATCAAAGCCACATTTTCTGAAAGGCAAAAGAATGAATTCTAAAAATAATGTGAAATTTCATGCAATGTGAAAGCTCATGCAGCCTGAGGGCAATGGCCATGTAGCTGTACCTGTTAAGTGGAAACAGAAGCTAATGATATGAAAGCTCACTACAGTAAGCAAAGGCAATTTATGCAAGTTTAACTCGTTTAAAGAAAAAGAAGTGTGTGGAGCTCCACTCAGAAGGCAGATATGCTGTATGACCGAGACACACCTGAGCTAAGGATTTTAAGACGGACATATAGTGGGAGAAGGGAAAAAAAAAAAAAAAGAGGACGGAATAGTTGATGACAAGTGAGAAAGACAGACACTTTACAATGTCCATCTATTGTCTGGATCACATCAAATATTTCAGAATAATTTAGATTGTTCTTTGTAATTGTACAATAAATGTAAAAAAAATTAATTCAACAGACAAGTCTAGAATCTCTTCATCTGTCGTCTTTCCTGTCGCCTCTGTTTCTTGTCATTCTTCTCGTTCTCTTCAGGAGCTGTCTGAGAGTCAGCAGAAAACCAGGGTCCCAGAAAGTTCACCCACAACAAATGTAAAGCTCTTGCAGGTGCCTGATGTGTGAAAAGAGAGCAAGTGGTTACAGAAAAAACTGAAAAGTGAAGTCTCAAAGATATTACAATCTGAGAAATTAATCAGTCTCACCAGAAGCCACAGGTACCAGAAGTAGGATGACAGAGTGCTAAGCACCTGGACAATTGCAGTAAGAAGAATGACATCCTTTAGGTGTCTGCATGTCAATGTAAAAAAAAATAAAAATAAGACATTTTTGATTAAGATAAATATTTAGAATAAACCATTGAATTCCATTGTCCTACAAAGCCAGAAACAAAATCAAATCAACTCAATTTTATAATTATTCATTCAATCATTGGGTATCCCTAAATTTAATATCCACAAATGCCAAATTGCTTTGTGTATTTTCTTTTTGGTTGGAAATTTTAAACACCAATATATGTATATGAACTGTAAGAAACTTTAGTCTGCCTCGACCCAGATTCCACTCCACAATACAGGTCCCAAAATGAATAAATTATTATGGAAGATGAAGTTAACAGTTTTGTTGTCTCTTCACCACGTGGAGTAATCAATTATAGAATGAGAATATATAAGGGACACGGAGAACCATCTCAGGAAAAAAGAACAGTATAAAATGATTGAGCTGAGGATGTTTCCTACTTTCAGACTGGTATGCTAAATGAACTTTTACAATGTGATCTTCGGTATCCTCATAATTTTTTCCTACAGAACATTAACAAAGACAAAACATCCAACTCACTCCGCCATGCCCTGCTCCATATTAAGGTCAATGCCTCCATCCAGCAAGCTACCATCTTCAGCAAATGCAGGTTTGGCCATTGCTGACATGGATTTGTAGCTGCCAACGTAGACCGCCACTGCAAACAGTAGCGAGAACTGATACAGAAGAGACAAAGCAGAATTTAGCACCAGACTGCAATAAGAATTGTCAAAAAAGATTTAGCAAAATGCTGGAACACACCAAGAATCCATCATATCTCTGTTGACCTAAAAGCCTCACATTCAGTCATACATAACCATTGTAGCACTTTAAAGGGATAGTTCACCTCCCAGAATTGTGCCATCATTTACTCCTTTACTTGTTTCAAACATTCACGAATTGTTTTCTTCTGTGAAACACAAAAGAAGATATTTTAAAGAATGCTGGAAACCTGTAACCATTGACTTCCATAGTAGCTGTTTTTCCTACTATGGAAGTCGATGGTTACAGGTTTTCAGCTTTCTGCAATAAATCTTCTTTTGTGTTCAACAAAAGAAAGAAACTCAAAGATTTCAATCCACTTGAGGGTAATTAAATAGAGGTGGGATTAAGTCAGACATGTGAAAGTCACAAGTCTCAAGCAAGTCAAGTCCAATTTTGTGTGACTTAAGCAAGTCAAGTTTTACCTTTGGTAAAGCAAGTCACTGTCAAGGCATTTACATTTTTTTTATTTAACTGAACATTTAGATTAAAATACAGTAGTTGTGAACTATAGAATTTTTATTTGCAACAACAAAAAAAATTGTGATTGTTGCAAATTTCCTACTTGCAACCAAAAAACACATCATTTTAAAAGGTGTCCACATACAGCTAAGTTAACATTAAAAAGATTAATAATATTAAAAGTAAAGTAACAAAGACTGAAATGTAAACATAACTGAAATTAGATTAACATAAGAATAAAAAGTAATCAGGTACCTCATTTAGTTTTCCACAAAAACTGCAAAATACAATTACATTTTAAAGAATGTAGGTAAAAAAATTTTATAAAAAAGAACTACAAAATAAGAAATTGCCATTACACACTAGCACATTAAGCTTATTAAAGGCTACAAATAAGAATATGTTATATTTTGAAAAGATGCTGTGAATTAATTTATAGGATGAACTATAGAAGGGTCATCATGAAAAAGGTCAGATAAGGTTATATCTCAAAAAAGTACTCTACATTTTGGATTTAGGGAGGAAATTAAAAAGCTGTTAAAGTTGTGTGAGTTAATTAGTCTACTGTTATTACTGTAATGTGTGTAATATGTACAAAGTGTTAAGCTGCTCGGTTGGCTCTGGTCACATAACCCCGTGCTTGCGACATTCTGAAAAGTCGAGTCTCAAGTCATGATAATCAAGTTTAAGTCGAGTAGATTTTTTAAAAATATTTGTCAAGCAAGTCACCAGTCAAAATTCTGGCACTTAAGTCATGTGACTCAAGTCCCATCTCTGGTAAATAGAACATTCTCGCTTTTTGTTGAACTATCCCTATCCCTAAAATGTTTAAATCCTCATTGAAATAAATAGATAACAGGGCAAAATTAGGATTTGTTCATACAAAACACTAACTCAAATATACATATACAAAAATATACATATACTACATACAAAAGGAATGATTTTATTCACTTTTATCTTACCCATGTCCAAAACGAAGAGGAGTTGTAAAAAAGCAAGAGATTGACTGCTACATAAATAGCCTGAAAAGAATAAAAGCAATTCAATGCATTGAAGTTTAAAATTACACACAAAAAAAATCAACTAATAATTACGTTTATTACTTCATATTACGTTTATCTTACATTTGCTCCCAGGATGATCCTGCTGTAGAATTTAAGAGTATCCTGGTTTTCCTCGTGGATTTGTTTTTTGCCTTTGGTTCCAACTTTTCCTTTCGGCTGAGAAAGTAAAAGAACATCTTACTTAACAAGACATCACTGATACAAAAAAACACATACTTTTCCTAATTACAATATGCAGTTATCACATTAATTAACCCTAAAGACGCCGTTATTGATCAGATTTGAATTGAAATAGTCGATAAGCTTGACACATACCGCCATCTCCTCTCAGTTCTCCTTCGTTTGCAACTGCTCTTCACCGGATGACGGCTTTCCCTGTAGGTTTCTAAAAGTCTAACAGCATCAGTTTTTTTAAAGAATAATACCTAAAACTAAATAACTACCAAAGGAAAATAACACATCAGCGTTCGAGAGCACGTTTCCGGCGCTTGCGAAATGCGTAACAGAAGCAATAAACTGGACTTGGCGCCATCTTGTGTTAATTTCATGTCAGTACAGGACTAGTGTCAAGACAAATGTCAAGCCAAAAATTACTTGTTTGTACATTATTAATTGATCGTTTAAAATATTGAGAGCAACATTCAAAATAACAGTTTTCAAAGGCGTCGCAGGCCTTTTGATATTTTTAAACAAAACTGCCGCAACACTTTTCTAAACAATGTTTGTCTCTATATGTATTGAATATTTTTTTTAATCTAAGACCTAATTTGATGTAAAGTATAGCTAACCTCGCGATTATTCTTGAAATTACTTTATGATATCATTAAATACTTTTTAGCCACAGTTAATAAAATGTTTTTAGGGTATTTGTCCCCCTGAAATACAGTGTTCAGCATATATGAGTATACCCCCCACAAATCTCTCATTTAATATTTTCTATAGGAAGCTATGCATTATTATATTTGTGCATATACATAATCTAACAAAATAACTTAGAATAATGGTTCAAAAATTTGTAGCCTAAGTTTATATGTTAGGGAAAAATACTAAATACAATTTTCAAAAAATTATATAATTTTTCAACAAAATATATAAAAATCAACAAAATATATAATTTTGTTGAAATGTTGTAGTTTGTCATTTTTTTTTTTGCAATATTTTGCATGAATTTAAATGTATTATCTTTCCATTTCTAAAGATGTTTTGTGACTAATATATTATTTTAATAAATATATCTGTTTAATAGATCTTTGTTCAAATGCACCAATATATATATTACCCATATTCACTAAGAAATGGTTAAAAATATTCATTTTCAAAATGGGGTGTGCTCATTTATGCTGAGCACTGTATATAGCTCTAAAATAAAATAGTAAAATAATTTGTGAATCTAAATTTCCAATTATTGTTGTCAGGTAATGTGTATGTTACATACAGCATCTTTACAGTCGTCACTGTCTCAGAAATTATTATAATATGTTGATTTGCTGTTTATTATAATTAATCTGGATGATGTTTGATGCAAAATATTTTTTAGATTAAAAGACTAAAAACGGATGGAATGTGAAGACAATTAGAAATATGAATCCAAACTGAAAACTATAGCGACATGCTCATAACATTATTATAGACCAAATACTTCAGAAAAAAGAAACTGATTAAACAGTAGGTTGATTCATTGTACAAATTATAGCAGAAGCTTATATTCATTAAGCCATGCAGAAACTGACTGAGCAAATATATTTATATAAATAACGCAATGAGACAACATCTTAATGAGTTACCAAAAGAAACACGACTGTTCAACAGAATAGAAATATATGTTATATTGATTGCATTAGAGTGGATTGAACAAGCCATGTGCGACAAAGTTTTATGCAGAGATTTGGTGTCAACTCATTCATTCATTTTCTTTCAGCTTAGTCCCTTTATTCATCAGGGGTCGCCACAGCGGAATGAACCGCCAACTTATCCCATGTGTTTTACACAGCGGATGCCTATTCAGCTGCAACCCAGTACTGGGAAACATCCATACACACCCATTCACACACACTCATACACTATGGCCAATTTTCAATTCACCTATAGCGCATGTGTCAGGAAATAATCTATGAGATTCTATATTTATAATTTCATAATTAAGCAGGGAAGGGAGAAATACTACTTTCTTGTGGGTACCAGCACAAGTGGGCATCCAGCAGAATGAGAAAGCTGTCACGGATCACAGAAGGCAGAGACAAGGATATCGTTCACACAGTGTTTATTAAACACAAGTATATCTATCTTCGCACCGACGGTGCAAGCAAGCAGTTCAATAGAGTCAATAG
>CAIGQW010034094.1:0-10000 GCA_903798125.1 Danio choprae
AAAGATTCGTTCAGCTCGCTGTGTTCATCAATCAATCATCAAATATGATCAAGAATGAGTTTTACAAGTTTAAAACGTTTTTAAAACAGTGCATGTTTGTAATGAATTACAGTGATTGTTACTTTATCACCACAACAGCATGTACAGTTATAAAAGAGGACGCTTCAATCCCGGTTTGTGGACAGTAAATCAGGTTTATTTTGTACATTAACATAACAGATATCCATACAGCAGTGGATATTAACGTGTATTCTGTCACATTTGCCATGCAAAAACAGTGCAAAGTTAAACGCATGCACTGTATTGGTCTCTGCTGCGCACGCATGCGTGTGTGTGTGTGCGTTGAATTTTGTGTGTGACTCATTGAATTAACTTCACAACAAATACATCAAATAATCATTGGGAAAGTTCTTACTGTAGTATTTCTCACAAACGTTACATGAGATCTGCTTCCTTCATGTCTGTTATCTGACGCAGTTGGAGACTGAGGCACACTCTGAAAGGCACATGGGAACGGTGGGCAGGGAGAACTAGCATTAAAGGCACAGGCCACAAAAACAGCTCCATGGTTGTTCAGAGCAGATAATTCAATATTCTGAAAGGTATAATAAATAATCTGATAGGTGTTTTGTGCTAAAACATTGCAGACACATTCTGGAGACACAAAAAAAGTATATTAAATCTTGTGGGTAAACTAGGTGCCCTTTAAATAAAGCAACCAAATCACTGAACATTAACCAAAATCTAAATACCAGTAAAAAAAAAAAAGTGGTGGGCAGCAAGCATGCGAAGTGGTTTAACCAGCAGAAATAATCCATAAAAAAGTAGCATTTATCAGCTGATATCAAAATGACTGCCGATATATTGCGGATCCATAGTCTTTAGACAAGGATAAATCTTTCTAATGTTTATTTGTTGGGCGTTTGTACAAGAATACGTTTTTCTAATGTATATGGGTTGAGTGTTTGTGTACGCAATAAGAGGAGCGTATTATAAACTGACCTCATTCCAATATGTGTATTCTAGCAAACAAACAAATAAATAAGTAACTGTAAAAGGCTGAAGTATACATTGGACTTTGCGTAGTACAGTTTTGAATAAACCTAAACTCCATTCGTTCTGTCTCTTGCCACACTAGTGGTCACTTCGGGCAGGTGCGTGAGGTGCGGGAACGGGCCACGGGTGTTCTGTGGGCAGGGAAATTCCTGAAGCTGAAGAAAGGTGCAGGAAGCAGGCTGGGGCTGGAGAGGAAGAGTGTGGAGAAGGAGGTGGAGATCCTGCAGAGCCTTCAGCATCAAAACATCATGGCTATCAGAGACGTCTTCGAGAGCAGGGCAGAGGTCGTCCTCATTGTTGAGCTGTGAGCATGTGTTTGCTTTTCTGAAATAAAGAAATATGAAAAAAAGAAAAAAAAAGAAATGTACAGCTGAAGTCAAAATGATTAGCCCTGTGAATTTTTGTTTTTCCTTTTTCAAATAATTCCCAAATGATGTTTAACAGAGCAAGGAATTTTTCACAGTATTTCCCATAATATTTTTTCTTCTGGAGAAAGTTTTATTTCGGCTAGAATAAAAGCTGTTTTTATTTTTTTTAAAACCATTGTAAGGTCAATGTTATTAGCCCCCTTTTTTCGATTGTCTACAGAACAAACCATCGTTACATAATGACTTGCCTAATTACCCTAACTTGCCTGATTACCAAATTAACCTAGTTAAGTCTTTAAACTGCACTTTGAACTGAATACTATTGTCTTTAAAAATATGTAGTAAATATTATGTATTGTTATCATGGCAAAGATAAAAGAAAGCAGTTATTAGAAATTGGTTACTAAAACTATTATGTTTATAAATGTGTTGAAAAAAAATCTTCTTTCTGTTAAATAGAAATTGGGGGAAAAAACAATGAGGGGGGCAAATACCTCGGAGACACCATAAATAATGCTTGAAAATAGAAAGAATCATTTATTAATGAATATATTATCTTACAATTCCGATTTTATTAAATTCAAAGATTTAAAATTTGAACTTACAGTAGTGGGAAAAACATTTGCAAATCTGAAAAACTTAAAAATGTTTACATCACTCAATTCTGAGATCATTTCATATTTCTAACTTTGATTCTCACCATTGAGGGTTTATTGGCTAGTAGTAAAATAGGTATTTCTCTAATAATTATGCCTTTTTTTTCCTCAGAATTGTGAATTTGCAGTTTCACAATTTCATTCATTCATTAATTTTTTTTTCGGCTTAGTCCCTTTATTAATCAGGGGTCACCACAGCGGAATGAACCGGCAACTTATCCAGCATATGTTTCACGCAGCGGATGCCCTTCCAGCTGCAACCCATCACTGGGAAACATCCATACACTTTCATTCACACACATATACTACGAGCAATTTAGCTTACCCAATTTACCTATAGCGCATGTCTTTGGACTTGTGGGGGAAACTGGAGCACCCGGAGGAAACCCACACGAACACATGGAGGACATGCAAACTCCACACAGAAATGCCAACTGACCCAGCCGAGGCTCGAACCAACTAACTTTTTGCAGTGAGGTGACAGCTCTACCCACTGTGCCACCGCGCCGCCCTGTTTCACAATTTCATTCATTCATTCATTTTCATTTCGGCTTAGTCCCTTTATTAATCTGGGGTCGCCACAGCGGAATGAACCGCCAACTTATCCAGCATATGTTTTATGCAGCGGATGCCCTTCCAGCTACAACCCATCTCTGGGAAACATCCATACACACCCATTCACACTCATACACTACGGACAATTTAGCTTACCCAATTCTGTTTCACAATTTATAAACTCAAAATTATAAGATGCAAAGTCAGATCTATTTGCGAGATATTGACATAATTCTGAATTTATAGCTCAGAAATATGAGATATTAACATGCGCTTTTGAAAAGAATAAAAGAACTGTGTGATATAAATTAATATTTTTCATATTTTCTGTACAAAAACACATAAATGTCACCTAAAAGTACCAAATAATTAATACATTTTTGGTACTTTTAGGTGAAATTAATGTGTTTTTGCCAAAGAATATAAAAAAATATGAATTTAGAATTATTTAGTATTATAATTTATAAAATATAATATATTTTATAGGCTGTGCACTGTCGCCTCACAGCAAGAAGGTTGCTGGTTTGAGCCCCGGCTGGGTCAGTTACCCTTTCTGTGTGGAGTTTGCATGTTCTCCCCATGTTCACGTGGGTTTCCTCTGGGTGCTCCGGTTTCCCTCACAGTCCAAAGACATGCGGTATAGGTGGATTGAATAAGCTAAATTGGCCATAATGTATGTGTGAATGCAAAGGTGTATGGGTGTATCTCAGTACTGGATTGCAGCTGGAAGGGCATCCGCTGCGTAAAACATATGCTGGAATAGTTGGTGGTTCATTCCTCTGTGGCAAGCCCTGATAAATAAAGGCACTAAGCTGAAGGAAAATGAATGAATGAATATATTTTACTGTAAATGTTTAGTTCCTCTTTTTACATTATAAAACTACTCAAATTAAAATAATGAACAATTTTAGCTTACAATTTAAATACTATATCTAATTTTGCATCCTTTTTTATTTTGACTCTTTTGTCAATGTAGCATAAAGGGTGGCGAACTCTTTGATTTCATCGCTGAGAAAGAAAACCTGACGGAGACGGAGGCCATTGAATTCATGAAGCAGATTCTGGAGGGTGTAAACTACATGCACCAAAAAAACGTTGCCCACTTTGACCTGAAGGTAGGAAGGACGTTTATATTTGTCTTTAACCAACGAAGGAAACTAGCAACCACATGAACAGTTTCAAGTGACCTGCAATATGTTAACACTCCATGTAGCAAGCATCTCACTTCCTATATAGATTTCAGCACGGTAAAGAGGAAGTGTACCTTTCTCACACAAACTGTCACCTCTGAATAAATAGTAGTACAAAACATAATCATAAAAAAGGCACTTCAATAGAAATTGGCACATAAATTAAACTTGCTTTCAGTACCAATATGAACTTTTAACATGAATAACTGGGAGGAATCTGAAAGTGTTCTGTAAATTTTGTGGGGGGTTTTGTGTATAATAAATAAAACTCATTAAACCTGATTTTTTAACTTAAAATAGGACTAAGCTGTGACCTTAAAATTTAGGAACTTGTAGGTTGTTCTCTAATTTTGATCTCCTCTGTAATTTACAGTAAAAATCACGAAATGTGTTGTTTTTGCTCTTCAGCCGGAGAATATCATGCTGTCAGACAAGCACGATCCTCATCCAGACATCAAGATCATTGATTTTGGCATGGCTCACAGCTTCATTCAAGGAGAAGAGTATAAGAGTTTAGGTGGAACCCCTCAGTATATTGGTGAGTCGTTCAACCTGTGTGGTTTTGTTTCAAATTACTTACGCACATATGCATATGCAGACCCGAATGCTTGTCCAATACCACAAGTACGAGATATTCATTACCACTCCAACACTGCGGATGACAAAAAAGCAGTAATATTATAAAATATTATTGCAATCATTGCAAAATAGAGCTGAAAGGTATTGGGAAAATGAGGTTTTGTGATTATATAATGTAATTAAAAAATACAGGGATTTTCAGTTCATGTCTTATTTAGCTATGTTTAGTAATAATGAATCATTCAAGTGGAATCATTTGTTATGGTTCATCTGCATAGAAAATGAAAATTAACATTTTACTTTTTGAATGACAAGAACTTTTTAGGGCTCATTCATTCATTCATTCATTTTCTTTTCGGCTTAGTCCTTTTATTAATCAGGGGTTCCCACAGTGGAATGAACCGTCAACTTATCCAGCAAATGTTTTATGCAGCGGATGCCCTTCCAGCTGCAACCCATCACTGGGATGACCCATACACTCTCATTCACACTCATACACTACGGACAATTTTAGCTTACACAATTCACCTATAGTGCATGTCTTTGGACTTGTGGGGGAAACCGGAGTACCCGGAGGAAACCCACGCCAACAAATACCAACTGACCCAGCCGAGGCTCGAACCAGCGACCTTCTTGTTGTGAGGTAACAGCACTACCCACTGTGCCACCGCGCCACCCCTTTTAAGGGCTCAATGATAAGAAAATATGTTTTACTTTATTTTCTATTTTTAAAAAAATGTATTTCAGTATTTCAGTATTTAAGTACTTTAAAATTGAATGTTTAATGCTTTCATGCTTGTCATTAATTATTTGTCATTAATATGTTCTAAGAGAAAATTGTTTCAATATAAGTCCTACATTGTATTGTCATTGGGCGGCACAGTGGCTCAGTGGTTAGCACTGTCGCCTCACAGCGAGAAGGTCGCTGGTTCGAGTCCCGGCTGGGCCAGTTGGCATTTCTGTGTGTATTTTGCATGTTCTCCCCGTGTTGGCATGGGTTTCCTCAGGGTGCTCTACTTTCCCCCACAGTCCAAAGACATGCGCTAAGTTGGCCTCAGTGTATGAGTGCATGTGTGTGTGTTCGTGATTGTGTATATGGGTGTTTCCCAGTATTGGGTTGCAGCTGGAAGGACATTCGCTGTGTAAAACATATGCTGGAATAGTTGGCGGTTTATTCTGCTGTGGTGACCCCTTGAAATAGAGACTAAGCCGAAGAAATGAATGTATTGCCATTTCCCCCCAGACAATGACAGTTGGTCATAATAACAAAAGTATTAACTTGTTGTAATTGGAAAAACAGGGATATTCCACCAAATATTGATTTCTTAACTCATTTGAATTTAAAACATATTTTCTAAAATGGACTGAACTAAAACTCAAAATGGCTCTAAATGGAAATGTTTTTTATTTCAAATTTGGAAGATTTACTCATTAGTAGTAACAGAATAAAGCAAAACAGTACTATAAATCATAAATCCACAGAAACTGGGAATTTTTAAAGTGATCTTAAATTGTTCCATAGCTATATATATTTTAATTATGAAATTTAATCACTTTTATCATTATAATAAACCATTTTTTAAATAGATATTAAATGCTTAAGGTATTAGTTCACCCAAAAATGAAAATTCCGTCATTAATATGTCACATTCATGTCATTTCAATCCCTCGAACACAATCTTCAGAACACAAATGAAGATATTTTGTGTGAAATTGGAGAGCTCCCTCATCCTCAATGGTTACAAGACATTCAAAGCTCCAGAAATATTGGGTACCAAAAAATCTGTAATAATGACTTTGTTCTGTAAACCTCTTATGGTCATTTCTGTTTATAAAAGATGAGAAAGCTCTCGAATATCTTAAAAAAATCTTAATTTGTGTTCTGAAGATGAACCAAGGTCTTGGGGTTGGATCGACATGAAGGTGACTAAATAACAACAGAATTTTCATTTTTGGGTGAACTAACCATTTAACGTTCATATGTGGCGGTAACAAACCTCCATAAATAAAGATGTGATATAGTGATAAAGACAACACATATCTGTGGTTAAACAGGTTTATTTTTTAACAGCTATCAATATATGTGTGAACAGCCAGTTCACATGTCTTTTTATATTAACTAGACTACATTTTAATAACATTTTTCATAACATATGCGCGCGTGTGTGTGTGTGTGTGTGTGTGTGTGTATATGTGAAGAGTTTGCTTCTGCTCAAATGTGTGTGTTTGACCGCACACCTGCTTCTGTCTCTGCATGTGTTTTGTTTCTGCCATCAGCAATATGCACAGTTTTTAGTGCTGGTCATCTCCATGGAGACAAGTGAACTTCAGATGAAATGGCAAAGCTGAGTCAGTTCAGCTGAACATCGAGTGGACAGAAATAACCGTTGTGTTTTCACATATGATCTCACTGCTGATGGACTGCAGAAATGTCCTCGAGTGGTTTAACAGCTCATCACTTTCGATAACCTGCGGTGCTCCTTTCAGTGCTTTTTTTAATTACCATCCTTGACAGATACATGCACTTATATTTTGTCCATCCATTGCGGCCCGAAACTGTGTACTTCACAAATATATATATATATATAGACCACTTTAAAAATTCCCAGTTTCTGTGGATTAGAACAGTAGATATAGTTAATATGAATATAAAGTAATACATTTTAAATAATATCTTAAATGAATACAGTTAATAAATATATTATTACAATATTTTAGTAGCTGTGCGATATATAAATAGACTTTTTTTAATATATGCATAGTGTGACTATTAAATCATAAATGTCAAATAAAGTAAATAAAATAAATGAAGGTAATAAATGTATTAAATAATAATAATTTGTAATAGTTGTGAGACAGATTTAATATTAATAGATTTTATATAAAAATATATTCATATAAATATAATTGGCATGGTGGTTCAGTGGTTAGCACTGTCCCAGCTGTGTCAGTTGGCATATCTGTGTGGAGTTTCAATGTTCTCCCCGTGTTCGCGTGGGTTTCCTCTGGGTGCTCCTGGTTCCCCCACAGTCTAAAGACATGTGCTATAGGTGAATTGGATGAACTAAATTGGCCGTAGTGTATGAGTGTGTGAATGCGAGAGTGTATGGGTGTTTCCCAGTACTGGAATGCGGCTTGAAGGGCATCCGTTGAGTAAAACATATGCTGGAATAGTTGGCGGTTCATTCCACTGTGGCGACCCCTGATAAATAAGGGACTAAGCCGAAGGAAAATGAATCAATGAATATTTTACCAGCTTTTGTTGAATATAAAAAGTCATTTTTTTTAAATATGCATGCTTTTAACATGAAAGCATAAATTGTAGTAAACTAGTTACTAATTCTTGTGCATTATAATTATTGCTTCCTAACATTTTAAAAAGATATGATCTTTTTTACTGTGAATATGTAAGTAGAAATCTGTGAGTATCAGTATTGGTATTATGACTAGTAACATGATTTTTAACATGATGTTTTTAATGATTAAAATAACGAATAATTGATGATTTAAATGTGACTTAAAAACAGGGTGGAGGGAGTAAATTGTTTTACACACTAAGAAAGGCGTTGAGCTGAATTTTTTGTGATTTTGATTCCTAAGGAATATTTACATTTTAAAAAAACCTTACAAAACCATGAAAATATTTAAATGAGTTCAGATCACTACTACTTAAAATAAGCTAGATGCAAGAGCATGGTGCAAACTACTGAATACTGTATTGGTCAAACCCAGTTTTGGATTATCTCTTCATGTGAGTGGGCTGCCTGATATTAGGCAGACCTTTTGTTCAAAGTGACTACTTAACTTATCATGAGGACGTCCTTTGTAAACAAGTAGAGGTTAAGTGTTTTTTTAAGCAGATATGACCAACTGTGATCTCAGTAACTTTCCAGTTCCTGAGTCAGAACTATCGTCAGCTCTCAAAATCCTCGAAACCTAAACAATCATCAGCACTTTGTCATTTAAAACACTTTCTTTTCATAGACTAATAAGTTTATCCACTTTAAACGCACTGTTCACCCAAAATGACTAATTATAATTGATAATTTACAGTACACACACTTTTATGTTGTTCCAAAGCATTTGCAGTAGTCATGAGGGTGAGTACATGTGGAAACATATTTATTTTGGTTTTGTTTTTAATCAAGAAAGTTGTCTTAATGGGAAGTTAGTGTTTGGTTTGTAGAGAATTATACTGTTGTTATTCTATTTGGTTAACTCTTTACAATAAGGATGCATTATTTATTTATTTATTTTTAAATAACTACATTTATTGTCTTTTTTTGTATTTCAGAACTAAAACATATAAGAAAAAATTACAAACTTATTCTGAAACATCAGGAATCAAACAAACAAATAAAAATGTGAATAATGTAAATATTAAATATACATAAAAAAATGTATTAAAATAAAATTCAACACACTGCATTTCGCTGCTTTTCCAATGTATAGTTTTGTCTTTGGTTTGTTTGCATTAGTTAATGATAGTTAATGTATGCATTAACATGAACAACCAATGACAAGTACAGTAAATACACTACTTATTCATTTTTATTTAAGTAAATTTATGAAAATACAAATGTTTATTGTTAGGCTTTGTTAACTAATATTAACAAGCCCAATGTTGAAATGAAAATGATCTACATGAAGTTAATTAGTAAATATATTAGCTTTAACTATTTAAACCTTATTGTAAAGTGTGACTCTCTATTGTTATTGTAATATTTCCCTAATGTTATTAAATGTTTTTGGTTTGTAGAACATTGTATATACGGAAAACAGTCCCCAGCTAATTTGGTAACAGCGCTGTGTAATATCATTGTGCCTGCTGCTGCTTTGGTACAGCAGCAATTGTTTTTATTTTTTTTATTACGCTGGAATGAGAGTATAGTTTCTAGCCATATCAACCTAGAAAATATCAACTTTTCATTTTCTGTTGGTACACAATGTATCCACAGAAGAATCAGGCTTTAAATAGAAAAATTATCTAAATATTTTTTTTGAGTAAGATGCTAATGGTCTAATCCAATTCAATGATCTATGCTAAGCTAAGCTAAAAGTGCTTTGCCAGACCCAGCTGAATGTAATAAAAATGGTAAAACTCAACTGTTTAACTCTAGGGGACCTGTAAAATTTGTCTATTTCCCCCAAAAAAGTGGAGTGTTCCTTTAAGGTCATGTTAGGCCTGTGAGATTGATCCGAAAGCACAAAAAGACTAAAACATACTTTTCTCATGTAATATCTATACTCATTTAATGAAACAAAAAGAAACTAAAAGTTCTCTTTGTAGAATTACACATGCTCTTTTCCTATGTGTATTTCTTCATATTACTTGTGCATATTTTTAAAAATCTCCAAAGGGAGCACAATCATCTGCTGTGACGTAAACATGTGCCGCTACTCTCAAAGAATGCACTTAATCATGTCATTTTTCTTTTCAGTTTGTCTTCTTAAAAATGTTCTTCTGTCTGGCCAAAGCTGGGAAATGTTTGATTAATGCAGTAAAATGAGTTCAGTGCTCTGTTGCAGCTGGAAAAAAGCTGAAGGTTATGTGAGCGTGAGTTTTCATTTGACTTAAAATATATTTTTTCTTTGT
>CAIGQW010034110.1:0-10275 GCA_903798125.1 Danio choprae
TGTGTGTGTGTGTGTGTGTGTGTGTGTGTGTGTGTGTGTGTGTGTCGCACTGACCTCCATTGTGCGTGTGGTTCCTGTAAGCTTCTGTGTACTGAGATAAGAGGAGAGGATATCCTGTCAATTCCCTCTCAGCCTCTGATTTTTTTTTTTCCTTGACCTTTTTTCTGACCTGTGATCTAGCTCATTGCCTGTCGATGCTGTTTGAAACATAATCATGCACACACACACACACACACACACACAGATCTGCAGACGGGAATCTCTGTATCAGTGTGTTTTACTCCCAAACAAGGATCATGGCCTCGTCACACACACAGATCTGCGAACGGGAATCTCTCTATCAGTGTGTTTTACTCCCAAACAAGGCTCACGGACACGTCACACACAGATCTGCGGACGGGAATCTCTGTATCAGTGTGTTTTACTCCCAAACAAAGATCACAGACTCGTCACACCTTTCCAATTAACATTGGTTATATTTTGTTGTTGTTGTTTAACAAGAGGCTTTAATGTTAAAGAGGCTTTAAATAAACCGTAGCGTAGTGCAGCGTACTTTGTGATCATGCTAGGTCTTTCTTTGGTGCTGTTAAAACCCCACATCAAACCTGTAGAAAAATTGCAAATAGCTTTTATTCTCCAAATCATGCAGCCCTAATACACACACGTATTTTGTCAAAACAAACTTTTATTTTGGATGCGATTAATTGCAATGAGTTTTTGCCCATCACTAATAATAATCAATGCTGTGGTTGTCATCTTCAGGTGAAATGGACCATGGAGGTGCTATGTTACGGCCTGACGCTCCCTCTGGACGGAGACACAGTTAAGTTGTGTGTGGACGTTTACACTGACTGGATAATGGCGCTGGTGTCTCCGAGAGACTCCATACCACAGCCCATAATCAAAGAGCCCGATCTCTACGTCCAAACCATCCTCAAACACTTGCACAACCTATTCCTGCCCAGGTGCGTTCGACAGAGTGGGTTTAATTACCCATAATGCACTCAGTATTTAGAAAAATGCATGCATCCCAACTACTCACGTATTTATGAAGCGAAGACATTTTAACATTAGTATGCTACATTGTTGTGGTGAAATTTGTCTCAGTTAATGGCGTCAACTTACAGTAGTTTGGAAAATAAAAAAGTAACGAACATTATTTTATATTACAGTTGCTCCTAAGTGCAGATGCCTATACACACACATCAGGCACACACACACACACACACACACACATTTTTATTATTAAACTGATGATTAGAACTAATTGTATTTATCTCTAAAGTATTAATATAAGTATAAATGTATACCTAAAAAGTAAAAGTATAAATACATATTTTCACCTTGTACTGCTATATAATAAATAAATATGTTTATTTTATATGTGCATTATGATGAATAATGATGAGTGTCTTAACTCTTGCAGACCAACTAATTGTATATTTATAGATATTTAATCACCCTTACCACATTTTAAAAACTGGTTTATGGATAGTTATTTAGTTAATATTCACTGTAGTGTATATATATTATATACATTAATAGTTAAATTAATGTTATTTAATGTGTTTACTAACACAAACTGCGAACAACACATTTATTATAGTATTTATTCCTCTGAAAATAAAGTCATCATTGTTAGTTCTTCCTAACTCAGTGCATTAACTAATTTTGACAAGCATTAATTTTTAATAATGCATTAGTAAATGTCAAACTATGATTAATAAATGTTTTATTGCATTATTTTCCATTCTTAGTTCATGTTAGTATTATCTAACTTTACCTAATGAAACCTTATTGTAAAGTGTAACCAAAAAAATCTTATATCAAATATAAAAATCTTACGTTTATATGTTTTAAATATTATTTTAATTGACAGATGTTTGACAGAGAAAACGATTTGTTTCCCCTCACACTGCTTGTTGATTGTGAAGTAAATGACTCTCACAGAACGTAAACAATGTTATTTTGGATTTGTGCTTGTGACAGTAGTCATGCTTCCTTTAATTTATTACAGTATTTATTCATCTTTGAAAATAAAGTCATGCATTGTTAGTTCTTGTTAACTCGCAGTGCATTAACTAATGTTAACAAGCATGCATTTGGATTTTAATAATGCATTAGTAAATGGTGGACTATGATTAATAAATGCATTAGTGTTCATTATTAGTTCATGTAACTAATGAAACCTTATTGTAAAGTGTGACTCAATATGTGTAGCCTTTCCTCTTTGTGCTTTATGATTTTAAATATGAATGTGTGTTTCTTCCAGACCAGAGAACTTCAGCCTGGTGCACTTTAAACTGTGTCAGCAAGTGTTGTCGGCAGTGCAGAAACTAGCGCGAGACTCGTCCAGCATGGCCAGAGAGACCTGGGAGGTGCTGCTGCTCTTCCTGCTGCGCATCAATGACACGCTCCTGGCCCCGCCCACTGTGGGAGGTCCGTATGATAATCACAACGATGCTTCCCTCTTAAACAAATTACACTAGTTCTTTCCTTTTCTGACAACCAAATGAGAGAATTTTTGCATCTACACAAACTGCATTTTGTGTGCAGTATGCAAATTGTGGTTCCTGTTTAACCCTTGTGTGCTGTTGTGGTTGTTTTCATACACTCTGAGGTGATTTCTGGGTCAAATAGATTGATTTTTGGTGACAAACCTTATTTTAAAGGGGCGGTCCACTATGATATCATACTTTAGACTTTAGTTGATGTGTAATGTAGCTGTGTGAACATAAACAACATCTCTGAATGTAATACGCTCAACGTTCAATGCAAAGGGAGACATTGGCTCTTACAGAGTTGGCTTAGCAAAGCCTACGGTGAAGTTTGGGGACTACAAAAAAAATACATCTGAGATCACAAGGGCTTTCAGTTACGTGTATTCACCACGCACACACCCCGCGCAGCAAAGGGGCGTGGTCAGAGGCGTGGTAATGTTACAGCAGAGAAAGCTAAAATGCCGTCCAAACGCTGCTATTTTCACAGAGCTTCTTCTGTTTCTGTGTTTGGGCTTCCAAAGGACACGACACACAGAGAGAAGTGCTTACAGTTTAATATTAATTATCCCTTTATTAATCTGGGGTCACCACAGCGGAATGAACCACCAACTTATCCAGCATATGTTTTACGTAGCGGATGCCGTTCCAGCCGCTACCCATCACTGGGAAACATCCAAACACACTCATTCACACACATACACTACGGACAATTTAGCTTACCCAATTCACCTGTACTGCATGTCTATGGACTTGTGGGGGAAACCGGAGCACCCGGAGGAAACCCACGCCAACACAGGGAGAACATGCAAACTCCACACAGAAATGCCAACTGACCCAGCCGAGGCTCGAACCAGCGACCATCTTGCTGTGAGGCAACTGTGCTACCCACTGTGCCACTGCATCACCCTAGTTTTAATTATGTTTCAGAGAATTATAAAAAATATATAGCTAGCATTTGACAAAGGAGAACTTCCAGAATCTCTCCCAGTTTAGTGCTGGATTTGGCTAAAACTCCTCCAATCGACAAAGGTGTGGATTGTGAGCCACAACCTGTAAGTATTTTTATTTGTTAAAATTGATCTATTACATGCACAGTTTCTAGCGTTAATGGCATGTTGTAGCGAGGACGTGAACAAGAATGTAAACAACGGGAAATGCTGTTTGGCACCGCTAACAATGTAGCTTCAAATTCATATTTATCCGTCATGTCTCGCGGACGAAAGTGAAGAACGGGGGTTGGGGCACATATGTCGCGGACACCGCCCTGACTAGGCAGCCGCCTAGGTCGCCCCTATGGACGTGCCGGCAGTGTCTAGACCCATGAGTGAGCTGTCAGATTGTGCAGGGTTATTGGGAATCATCTCCATCTTTTCTAAGGGGTCAGAGGTTTAGCAATACCTAGGCAGTCCACTCAGAACACTCTAGCAACTGCCTAGCAGGCACTCAGAACACCCTAGCAACCACCTAGTAACACCTTAGCAACCACTCAACACCCTAGCAACTTTCAGAACACCCTAGTAACTGCTTAGCAACAACCTAGCAACATCTCAGAACACCCAAGTAACCACCTATCAATGCCTTATCAACTGCCTATCAACCACTCAACACCCTAGCAACTGCCTGTTTAGCCATAGCAATCCCCACTCATATTTTCTTCAGGAAATGTACATACAGTTGAATTCATAAGTGATGTTGAACAGATTCAGGAATTTTTCCCAGTATTTCCTATAATATTTTTTCTTCTATTTGTTTTATTTCGACTAAAATAAAAGCAGTTTTTAATTATTTTAAACACATTTTAAGGTCAATATTATGTGCCTCCTTCAGCAATATTAGTGTTGGATTGTCTCCAGAACAAACCACTGTTATACAATGACTTGCCTAATTACCCTAACTTTACCCTAATTACCCTAACTTTACCCTAATTACCCTAACTTTACCCTAATTACCCTAGTGAAGCCTTTAAATGTCACTTTAAGCTGAATACTAGTGTCTAGAAGAATATCTAGTCTAATATTATGTGCTGTCATCATGGCAAAGAGAAAAGAAATCAGTTATTAGAAATGAGTTATTAAAACTGTTATGATTAGAAATGTGCTGAAAAAAAATCATCTTTCCGTTAAACAAAAATTGGGGGAAAAATATATGGGGGGGCTAATAATTCAGGAGGGCTAATAATTCAGGAGGGCTAATAATTCAGGAGGGCTAATAATTCTGACTTCAACTGTATATAGTTATTGTTATTATCATCCAATCAGCAGGCAGTCCGACATGTCTGTTTGTCTGTGTCTCCTGTAGGAGGTATAGCTGAGAAGCTGGCAGAGAAGTTGATCAGCGTGCTGTTTGAGGTCTGGTTTCTGGCCTGCACGCGCTGTTTCCCCACGCCGCCCTACTGGAAAACCGCCCGAGAGATGCTGGCCAACTGGAGACATCATCCTCCGGTGGTGGAGCAGTGGAGTAAAGTCATCGCCGCACTCACATCCAGGTACGGCACTCACTGGAGCTCAGCAAGAATCAAAGCACAAGCTGCAGTCGACTGTGCTTACAGAAGCAAAGTGGACTCTATTCTTTTCATTTTTAATGTGCTGCTGGTGTAGGGGTAGTAAATTTAGGCCATGTCCTCATGTGCATGGGTATTTTTATAAACTGAGTTTTCCTCACCTTTGTCCACATGAAAACGCATAAACGCACTGTTATGCATGTTAAGGGCACTCCGAAAGCCTTTAATGCTGGATTCACACCAAACATTTGCACGAGTACGTAGAGACATTTAGGCCATGCCCCAATCAGGGGTAGGGAATGATCTAACTCGCTCCATTGACTCTCTATTGCGGGAGGGTGCCTCCTTGCCATTTCTGATTAATTAAAAAACAGTGTCTAAAAGCTACATGATTTTGTTGTTGTACAGTAATTTAGAGAGGGGTCTGGATGCAGACTTGGTGCAGTTGCAAGCTGAGCTGCATGCAATGCTTTTAATGCCCACACCTAACCCCACCCCTAACCCTACCCTTCACAGTGACATCACTAGCTCCATTAAGTGTCTTGTGTCTGACATTGGATCTCAGAGATACGCAGTCTCAGCTTGCAAATCCAAGTCTGCATCCAGATACAGATTTGACTGCATTTATTCCAAGTGCCATTTCATTGTATACTATCATGTCTCCCTCCAGGACAGTGAATAGCATGATCATTTCTATCAGGATAATCTGCTGTTAGCTCTTAAGGATTCTGGCCTTTTTACTAATGTTGATGCTTTTGTTTGTTTGACCTTCTTCTTATTTGTTTTGTCGTCCGCACAGGCTGCTGCGGTTCATGTACGGTCCGTCGTTTCCTCCGTTTAAAGTGCCAGAAGAGGACGCCGGTCTCATCCCAGTGGAGATGGACAATGACTGCGTGGCTCAGACGTGGTATCGCTTTCTACACATGCTCAGGTCTGCAGCAAAACTGACTTCAGTGCTTCGTTTTCTGAGTATGATTAGTTGATTCCACTTCAATATGTAGAGGTGAAGACAACATTATCATCCCTCCTGTGAAAGGTGTAATTCTTTTTCAAATGTTTATTTCCCAAGCCACGTTTAACAGAGTAAGGACATTTTTCACAGTATTTCCTACTGTCATTGTGATTTTATTCTAGAGAAAGTCTTGTTTTTTTGGCTGGAATAAAAAGAAATTAACATAAAAAGTGTTGTGATTGACATTATTAGCCCTTTTACAGAAGTTTAGTTTGATTGGCTACAGAACAAACCACTGTTGTCTAATGACTTGCCTTAACTTAATTAACCTAGTTAAGCCTTTAAATTGCACTTTAAGCCGAGTTCTAGTATGCAAGATAACAAATAAAATATTGAATGCTCTCATCATGGAAAAGATGCATGAAATTAGTTGTTAGAAATTTGTTTTTAAAACTGTTGTATTTTCCCAGAGATGGGTTGCAGCTGGAAGGGCATCCGCTGCGTAAAACATATGCTGGATAAGTTGGCGGTTCATTCTGCTGTGGCGACCCCAGATTAATAAAGGGACTAAGCCGAAATGAAAATGAATGAATGAATGAACTGTTGTATTTACGTTTTGTTAAAAAAAAAAACTCAATTAAGCAGCACTTGGGAAATATTTGAAAACGAATGCAATTTTCACAGTAGGCCTGATCATTTTGTTTTAACTGTATTGTATATCAAGCTCTGTTTAGAGTCAGCATGAAGCAGAAGTTGCAATACATTTTTCTTCCCTATTATTATGTATATTTCTGCTTTTGGAACAAGAGCAAATGTAGGAAAAGACACATGTATACTGAGCAAATACACTGTTGTTTTAAGAACTGTTAAAAGTCAGTAGTAATTGCACGCGATAATCGTTCCGGTGTGCACAAGCTTTTACATTTACAGCTTTGTTTACAGCTTGTTAGTTCATTTACAATAAGTACTACAGTATTCTATAAAAATATGTATATTTCATGCTAAAATGCTGTTGGATACGGTGCTGGGATGCGGCTGGAAGGTCATCCGCTGTATAAAACAAATGCCAGAGTAGTTGGCGGTTCGTTCTGCTGTGGCAACCCCTAATAAATCGGGGAATAAGCCAAAGGAAATTGAATGAATGAATGCTGTTGGATTGATTCTGATTAGCATAACCGTGCATTCACACCGCTGCCCGCGAGAGCGCCAAAGTAGCCAGAAATGATTGATTTTCAATAGTAAATTGGTGCATTTTGGGCAGTGTGGGCTTTGAGGAGTTTAAATCAGGTCAACTTCATGGTAATGAGCTATGATGTGTTTTGGCTGCAGCCTATTGAATCGTACAAGTCCACCGCTTGAGCGGATTCCCAAGAACACAGTCCAATAAACTTTGGTTCTGACCACATTAGTTCCCAAGCAAAATGAAAGCAGAGGTTGATTATTGTTATAAGTTATTGACATTGGAAAATTATGTTTTGTAAGTGTTGTTAATGGAGTTTGGGGGAACTAATGTAACATTTTTACTTATTATTATTAATGTTTTGAGTTTTTTCACACTTTATATTTATAATTAACAGTCATTAGTTGCGTTGCATGCTTTTTTGGTGAAAAAGTCTGTACTATAACATTATATACTTAAATTTAATTCTGTGTTGTGTTGAGAAGGTCTTAAATATAACTCTTAGAAACCTGCAGAGACCCTGTCAACTGTAAGTCACTTTGGACAAAAGCATCTGCTAAATGTCAGTGTAATGTAAATATAAGCGTCTTCTTCTGCAGTGTGTGAGGGTTTCGGAGTGTTCGAAAACCGTAAAAACTTCACTAAGCTTTATTGAAATTCCTTTTACTCTCAAATGTAGAATGAAAATACTTCATTTGAAGTATACCTGAGCCTTAAAGTACAATTATTAAATCAAAACTAACCACGTGATTTTCTTAGCTCACGTAGTGGAAGTTTTGTGTTGAACGATTCATCTGTGCAGGTCATTAAGGAAAGAAATGGTTTGCCCTTGTAATCTAAAACTGAAATCTGAAAATGCACTTCCTGTTTGTTTCCAGTTAAATTCTCAGATTACGACAGTCTGAGTTAATGGGCGGGGCTAACATACTTAACCACGCCCCTCCAGCTGTCAGTTTTGACAACAAACAGAAATGGTGAGCAGTCTGTTAGGTTGTAATAACTCTCCCCAAACCCTTTTCCCCATCTTTCTGAATGAAATGCCTACTTTACTACATCCAATCAGCTCACCGTAGAAAAAAACCAGCCACGCCCACTGTTTTCTCGTTTAATATTACGTTTCTCTAGGAACTGCATCACAATACGTGGGGGGAAAAACTGTTGCAGCTTCTGGTTCATGTGGACTCTAAGTTGTTAATTTGTCTCTCCCCCTTCAGTAACCCTGTGGACCTGAGCAATCCCGTCATAGTGAGTTCCACCCCCAAGTTTCAGGAGCAGTTGTTGGGTGTAAACAGCGTTCCTCATGAGGTGATCCAGCACCCCTGCCTCAAACAGCTGCCTCAGATCTTCTTCAGAGCCATGAGGGGCATCAGCTGCCTCGTCGACGCTTTCCTCGGTAAAATCACATCAACATTATGTATCTTGTGTTTTTGTGAGCATGCAACAGTGGTGCCATTACCATCAAACTCCATACAAATGAATGCAGGGTTTTTCCGGGCTCGAAATGAGGCGACGGTGGTATACCAATCAGGAGATTTTTGCTACTTGAAACAAACACATTTTTCATTATTCCTATAATCTTATTAAGTAAAACACAGAGAATGGGTTTATTCAAAAGGTTATAATCAGCACTTGTTAAGTAATTACTTTATTTCACTTTCTTTGGAGATATAAAACACAAATGTTTCGCCTCAATGCTTTCCTCAGAGTGTGAAACTATTTTCTCACTCCACCCTCTGTTTCCATAGTCAATCCCATTACATCATTATTTAAATACTCAATAGTTAAAATCAATCCAATCTCATTTAAATTCTCAATTGTTTTTAATTATTGAGTATTTAAGGGTGCTTTCACACTAGCACTTTTAGTCTGCACCCAGGTTCATTTGACGTCAAGAGTTCGGTACGTTAAGCTAGTGTGAACAATGTCTTCTGAACTTGGGTGTGTACCCATGACCCGTACCCGAGTCCACCTGAAAGAGTAGTTTTTGAATTTGACATTTGGCTAAAAAAGCAAATACCCTGAACACATTATCTTATTAAAAAGGATAACATTTAATGTAATTAAGTAGATGACCAGTTCTTGAGCATCACTTGGGCTCTGTCAGTATCCGTGACTGGCTTTTTTTGTTAAAAGGTGGAGGTGGTGCACAATTTGATGGAGGTGTCCGCCTCGTAATTCTCTATGCAGGAAAAACCCTGATTAATGGCATTATTCACCCAAAAATGACAATTCTGTCTCAAATGAGTAAATGTGCTCATCCTCCGCTTTTTCCAAACCTGTTTGAGTTTCTTTCTTCTATTGAACACAAAGGAATATATATTGAAGATTCCTGAAAAGGGGTGGCGTGGTGGCTCAGTGGTTAGCACTGTGGCCTCACAGCAGGAAGGTTGCTGGTTCTAGTCCCGGCTGGGTCAGTTGGCGTTTCTGTGTGGAGTTTGCATGTTCTCCCCTTGTTGGTGTGGGTTTCCTCCGGGTGCTCCGGTTTCCCCCACATTCCAAACACATGCGCTATAGGGGAATTGATGAACTAAATTGGCCGTAGTGTGTGCGCGTGTGCGTGTGTGTGTGTGTGTGTGTACACGTACGTGTTTTTGTGACATGTCAGGACACAAATCTGTATAATGACATAGGTATGACACAGGTATTACAAAAAGGAGGTGAAATATGAGGACATTGCTGACGTCCTCATTTCTCCAGAAGCTTATAAACCACACAGAATGAGTTTATTCAGAGAGTAAAGCTGTACACAGTCTCCTGTGATGGTGGGTTTAGGGGTAGGGTGGGGTTAGGCCAAAACAATATATGGTTTGGGCAGTATAAAATGAATGGAAACCTATGTAATGTACCCACTTTTCACAAAAAACAAACGTGTGTGTGTGTGTGTGTGAGTGTGTGAGTGAGTGTGGATGTTTTCCAGAACTGAGTTGAATCTGGAAGGGCATCTGCTGTGCAAAACATATGCTGCAATAGATGGCGGTTCATTCCGCTGTGGCGACCCCTGATGAATAAAGGGACTAAGCTGAATGAATGATTCCTGAAAAAAAAACAGCTATTGATTTCTATAGTATTTTTGTTCCTATATTGATATCAATGGCCTCTTTTCTCCAACATTCTTCAAAATATCTTGTTTTGCGTTCAACAG
>CAIGQW010034139.1:0-12513 GCA_903798125.1 Danio choprae
ATAATAATAATAATAATAATAATAATAATAATAATAATAATAATAATGCAGGGAACTCTACACATAAGTATATATGCTATTTACACTGTGGGGGGGAAAAGTAGCTAGACATAAAAAATATATATATAATACAGTATAATTAGAGGTCTAAACAACAATCACTTGATTTATCCTTATATAAATAGTGATTATTTTGTCCAATCTTGTGTTGGTACACTGAACACATAGAACACGCTTTTCAGCTTTGAAAACACAAGGCACCCTGCACTGCCTTTTTGTTGACTTTAGAATATAGCAGTGCGCTGTGCTTTTATGTTGTTAGGCAACCACTTTGTCAATGGTCTTGGTGCTGGAATACATGAGATCAATCGCTTTTTTCTGGACAGAGCTGACTTTTTCCAACTGCGGGCGCACAGTGTGCTCTGTCAATAAACAAAAGGTGCAGCAGATGGTTAGAATGCAAGGTGCCCGGGACTCATAAACAGTGCTCAAAATGATTACTGCCAGTAGAAAACAAAACACACTTCTCACAGCAAAAAACAACAAAAAAGACATGTTTGTGTGCCTTAAAGCACACACTCTAAGGAGAAAGCACATCTTTAGAGAGCATATAGACTTTTTGAGAGTGACAAGTTGCTGTTTAGTTGCTTTAGGTTGCTCAGAGCAGTTCTTAAAGATTTATGCAACTTTTTTTAAAATAGCACATTTCTTTTCAACAGCACAAACTCACATTCCTTATTGTTAAAGTTATATTTTTTGTTATTTATTTTGATTAATTGTCTTTCTCAT
Source organism: Danio choprae (assembly GCA_903798125.1). Classification (NCBI taxonomy): domain Eukaryota; kingdom Metazoa; phylum Chordata; class Actinopteri; order Cypriniformes; family Danionidae; genus Danio; species Danio choprae. The sequence goes on from CAIGQW010034139.1 coordinate 790, forward strand.
GAGAGTGCTGCTTTGCAGAAAGCCCTTATATGGAGCTGGTTTGAGTGTGTATTATGCAAACTACTAACCTTGTGCATACAGGCACTCATTTACAAGACCTCAAATTCAGAACGAGTATAATTCAATTCAATTCAAGTTTATTTACATAGCACTTTTTACAATGTAGATTGTGTCAAAGCAGCTTAACATAGTTCTAGTAAAGTCCAGATTTTAGAGTTGAAGTTCAGTTTAGTTCTGTTCATTTCAGTGTGGTTTAAATGTCACTGCTGAAGTTTAAACACTGAAGAGCAAATCCACTGAAGCGCAGCTTCACAAGTCCCGATCTTAGCAAGACAGTGGCAACAGTGGCGAGGAAAAAAAACTTCACTAATTGACGAAGTGAAGGGAAAAAAAAAACCTAGAGAGAAACCAGGCTCTGTTGGGCACGACCATGTATGTGTGTATAAGAACAAGCTCATGTGCGTATACACTTGTTGTGAATTAGATGGAAAGTTTTCATGAGAAGTTCGAGAGTGTGTATAAATAGAAAAATATGTGTGAATGTAAATCAAATATTGGTGAATGAAACCCATTGACATTTATCTTTTTACATCCCTGAAATAACACTGAACAAACCTAACTGTGGGCGTCATGGTAGCACAGTGGGTAGCACGATCACCTCAAATCAAGAAGGTCGCTGGTTCGAGCTCCGGCTGGGTCATTTGGCATTTCTGTGTGGAGTTTGCATGTTCTCCCCGTGTTTGTGTTGGTTTCCTCCAGGTGCCCTGGTTTTCCCCACAAGTCCAAAGACATATGGTTTAGGTGACTTGGGTAAGTTAAATTGTCTGCAGTGTATGTGTGTGAATGAGTGTGTATGTATGTTTCCCAGTGGTAGGTTGCAGCTAGAAGGGCGTCTGCTGAGTAAAACATTTACTGGATAAGTTGGCAGTTCATTCTGCTGTGGTGACCCCAGATAAATAAAGGGACTAAGCCGAAAAGAAAATGAATGAATGAATGAATGAATGAATGAAACTTAACTGTGACTGGTTACATAAAATGTCAGTAAAACAACATCTGGGCAGTCAGTCAGACATGAATAATAAGCACAAACAAAAAGGCAAACCGATTCTGCCCTTTAGATCTGAAGAAAAAGCTTTAAATGCTACATGTTACACAATCATTTTCAAAGTAGCTCACATGAAACAGCACATAAAGGACGAGCAGCATTCATTTAAAACCACTAATACTCTTAAACGATAATGGTGTGTACAGTTCTTGGGAAGGAAGTAATTCAAAAGTCCAAAGCAAAGACCAGAGGCAACGTGATCATTTCTCAACAAACAGTTATTTATGCCAGTCAGTATCCCAAAGCTGAAATGTCACAGGACGTCTGTACTGTGAATAATTCCTGACCTTTTGCCTCCTGTACTAAATCACGATTTTGCGTAGGCTACTGTCCTCAGAAATCATAAACATCACTGGCAATTATGTGATGCTTAACATTTGGATTTGATAAACAACCATCATCATGTGCTGCTTCGCAAACAATACATTTATAATTACGCATTATACGTGTTGGATGAGCTCAAATCTGTGGTGCGGCCCTCATATACCGTGGACTGCGGGCAGATGTATTGCTCAGCACATGCAGGAGTGCAGAGTGGGTGTCTTTGGGATCTTAAATAATTCAGCTCTCTAAATTAGATTTTCCTGACATTAATGAATGTATTAATGAGGCCCATTGACACAGTACCTTATGCAAATAAGCCAGGATGCAAGGAGAGGGAACAAAAGTTAAATAGGTCACTGTGAACTTGGAGAGGAGACAGGGGATAAGGGCAACTCTACCAAGCTCATTACTTAATTACCATTATTGGCCTCCACAGAGTGTCGCGGTAGGGGTTCTGCCTATTTTCATTGTGATTATAATTATACCTGTAACAGTAGAAAATGGGTGCGCACAAAAGGATGGCACAAGCAATTGTTTAATCTATCCGATGTGACAGATACGAGCTTGTGTCAAGCACAAACAGAAGATCATTGTTGTCTCAGAACACACTGAGCTGCCTACAGGGGCAGTAGATACTATAGCATCACTTAACTTTAAAACAAATAATCTTTTTAACACTCATTATTACTCCTGCTTTCTTTTTAATATTAATACTAATACTACCGTCATGGATACTGCTCTCATCTATTATTACGTCTGTTGGTATGCATACGTGGTTTATGAAAACTCTACATTGGTGTAGTGTATTCATTCATTCATTTTCATTTCGGCTTAGTCCCTTTATTAATCTGGGGTCGCCACAGCGGAATGAACCACCAACTTATCCAGCATATGTTTTACGCAGCGGATGCCCTTCCAGCTGCAACCCATCTCTGGGAAACATCCATACACACCCATTCACACTCATACACTACGGACAATTTAGCTTAACCAATTCACCTATAGCGCATGTCTTTGGACTTGTGGGGGAAAGCGGAGCACCCAGAGGAAACCCACGCCAACACGGGGAGAACATGTAAACTCCACACAGAAAATGCCAACTGACCCAGCCGAGGCTCGAACCAGCGACCTTCTTGCTGTGAGGTGATAAAAAGAAAATGATGATAATAATGATAATAATAAATAATACAATTCATCATTATCATCATCACAGAACTTCCAAACATCAGACTCTTCATGATACTGTCTCAAAAGAAACCACATCAAATTCTGAAATCTCAAATCAAATGTATTTGCATAAAGATTGAAAGAAACAATAGAAAGCATTGTTTCAAATCAGCTTTATAGAAACACAGCCTCCTGCTAGAAAAAAGCAAAAAAACAAAAAGACATGCTTCACAAAAGTCAAGTCACATTTATTTCTATACTGCTTTAAGGAATGCAGATGTGTCTAATCAACAGAGATAAACAGGCAAAAAGTGACAACGGTTATTTTTTTTATATATATATATTAGGTTCTAATACAAGAAAATTTATATAAGTAATTTTTAACTAATGAGTTGTAAGTTTATCACATTAGGAGTGTTTCTGCAGGTGATAAGGAAATTACTTGCAATTGATGTAATTAGTGAACTGCAGTCTTTATTAAATGTCATTTTTCAACATGATGGCTGCTTACCCTTGTAATGCACTGAAAGTGCATTTTCTTTTGTAAAGAGAGATTAATCGCTTTGAAAAGAACATAAGTTGGTGAGGGCGGCAGTACATAGCCCTTCTTACTGGAGATCCAGCAGTAGAATGTGAGAGATATCTACTTAAAACCAAGCCAAGAGGATTTAAATCAAACTATGACTGAGGTGCTTTAATGGCTTTTAAATGGATGTGCCAAAAGCTGCTTATATACTGTGGGTGGAATTGACTCCAGACCTTTCTGCTGCATAGCATTTTTAAAGTATATAAACACAGATATTTGACTATTATGTGCTTTATTTTAGAAATCCAGTTACAAATCTGAGAAACAGTTACAAATGTTTAGAAACCCTACAGTTTCTGCAGCAGCTGCTTTACTTTCTGTCTAATTTACTTCCAGTAGCAAAGAGGATGTCCAAGGTCACGAGGAAGGGAAAATATAATAATAATAATAATAATAATAATAATAATAATAATAATAATAATAATAATAATAAAACAAAACTAACAAAAAAAAAACTAAAAGAGGAAAACCTTTGTTTGTATACTTTTAAGCCTTTAATTAATTGATTGTGGGTATTCAACTTTGGTTTATTTTATTTTATTTATACTTTGACAAATATTTGCACTACCTTTTAAAAGTTAAATATTTCTGAAGGATCACATAAAAAAAAACATATTCACAATATTACAGTTTTACTTTTTTCATCTCCTAAATGTAACCATAAGGGCCTTTCAAAAACACAAAACTATCTTTCCAGCCACAAACTTTGGAAATGTAATGCAGTGTATAGCTCCTAAGCTACATTGATTTTAAACAAATTTTTAAAGTGGCACAAGAAAAAATCCGGCCAATTTGGTCCATAGAATACTTTGATTAATTGGTCACCTTGCCATCTAACCTCAAATCTTATCGTCCTTAATTAAAAAGTAATCTACACACAATTAAACATCACATATCTGTAATATGCGGCGGTATTATATATTACATACCCCAAAAGAACCTCCGACCCACGATTCATTAACAAAATGACACTTTAATAGAAGTGCTTTTTGACTGTGTCCTAATAATTTTTCATCCCTCTGAGAAAGTAGATGTGAAAAAAAAAACAATCAATTAATTTTCTGAATCCATAGAAGGTGCAACTCAAGCACTAAGCACATTACCTTTTGGGGCTTGGCTGCAGTCGCCTGGAGTTTTGCCAAAGACACACAGTGAAAAGCCTGGAGCTCTCGATCCCCCTCACTAGTGCACTTACCGCACGTGTCACAATCTATTTGAGTATGAATTGACATCCTCCATTATGGAAGCTTTGCACATTTTCACCTCCATTGTATCCAGCGTTTCTCCAATCTGACTGCGATTGCTTGCTTTAGCAATTTCCGGCTATGCCTAGATGTTATGCCTGCAGCACATTATTTTCCATGCTAGGCTTAAGAAAGCATAGCAAATGGAGACAACTGATATCTATATATGCTTGATGTCTTAAGGTGTCATGATTAACATTGCCTGCTTGGATTATTTACAGCTTCAAATGTTAAGGAGTCTAATAGCAGATAAGACGTGGCTGGCAGTAATCGCTCCCATGCATTATTTCTCTTGCCTTTAGCTGGATATTTAAAGCACCGGGGATCAAAATCATTACCAGATTATGAAGCAGGGCATAAGCCAACTTTTAGATGCTTTTCTGGCTGAAACGTGAAGGGAACTTTTCATAAGATGTTTCCTTTAGGTCACAACTTTCTTTGGATGATATTATTCCCTGCTTTGAAATGTTGTGTGTGGCACAAAGCCTTGCAGGAGAAAACGCTTAATGTCACAGTTGTGAGATACCATTGTCATGGTCAGTGGGTGGGGAAAGGAGCGAGGACTCAAGTGCAGCAAATTAGAGTTTATTAATTATACAATAAAACAAAAAGCAAAAAAAAAAACCCAGAGGGGGAAAATATTTACAAACAAATAAACAAACAAATAAGCTTGACTGGGCAGGGCTGGCAAGGATCAGGGCTGGACAAAACAGGATACAACTCGACAGGGTACGACATATGACAAACTGGCTGGTCACCAGCAGGTCTTGCCTCCCCCCCAAAAAAACCTTAAGAAACATTTGTCATCCTCCCCAACAGGCAGCACAGTGGCTCAGTGGTTAGCACTGTTGCCTCACAGCAAGAAGGTCACTGGTTTGAGTCCCAGCTGAATCAGTTGGCGTTTCTGTGTGGAGTTTGTATGTTCTCCCCGTTTTCGCGTGGGTTTCCTCTGGGTGCTCCAGTTTTTCCCAAGCATAACATGCGCTATAAGTGAATTGGGTAAACAAAATTGGCTGTAGTGTATGTGTGTGTGTGTAAAACATATGCCAGAATAGTTAATTCTGCTGTGGCAACCCCTGATAAACAAGGGACTAAGCCGAATAAAAATGAATCCTCCGCAACACCGACTGTGAACGCAGAGCCCGACAGTTGAAGTGCCAGTTTAATATAGTTCATTAATGTCCAGTGGTAATAGAGTGGCTCAGACAGCCCACCACGGGAAAAAGATATTTAGACATAAGTCACTCATGGATGATGCATTCGCTAACTGCACGAATTCCTCCACACACTCCTCAATCAACCAAATTTTAAAAGACTAATAATAAGAGTAATTGTTTCATTCTGGATTCGAGCACAGTTCATCTGCATGTCAGTGAAGAACACTAACCACTCCACTAAATCTCTTGATGTCAAAATAACACGGGGTATAATTCCTCAATTTGTGTAACTGTTTTTTGTTAAAGTTGTTTAAGAATAAAACTTAAATAACCACTAGGTGTCACTGTAGAGATGGGTTTAGAAACGTTTCGAAGCCTTAACACATTTAATTTGACTGTTTCAGTATTTCACGAAGCCTCGCTCTGCCCAACACTAGCAAGTGGCAAAATGACTTGAACAATAAACAAAGCAAGGGTCAAAAACACGGCTAGACAATACTCAGCACAGACATCTGTGTGTGTGGTGTGTATATAGTATATATAATATGGTGATCTGGGATGGTGTGGGAGTGAGGTGTATGATAGGATATGTAGTTCAGTTCAGCAGCAGATGTGTAGTTGGGTGAATGTAAGTGTGTTCTCCAGCAATCTGCAAAGGGTAGATCGCTGGTGATCTTAATAATAATAATAATAATAATAATAATAATAATAATAATAATAATAATAATAATAACGTAACAATAATGTAATATCAATGTGATAATGTAAAAATAATGCAATAATAATAATAATAATAATAATAATAATAATAATAATAATAATGTATGGGGCCTCACGGTGGCGCAGTGGATAGCACATTCGCCTCACAGCAAGAAGGTCACTGGTTCGAGCCTTGGCTGGGTCAGTTGGCGTTTCTGTGTGGAGTTTGCATGTTCTCCCTGTGTTGGCGTGGGTTTCCTCCGGGTGCTCCGGTTTCCCCCACAAGTCCAAAGACATGCGGTATAGGTGAATTGGGTAAGCTAAATTGTCCGTAGTGTATGAGTGTGAATGGGTGTGTATGGATGTTTCCCAGAGATGGGTTGCAGCTGGAAGGGCATCCGCTGTGTAAAACATATGCTGGATAAGTTGGCGGTTCATTCCGCTGTGGCGACCCCAGATTAATAAAGGGACTAAGCCGAAATGAAAATGAATGAATGAATGAATGAATAATGTATGGTCAATTTTATTTATTCATTCATTCAATTATTCATTCATTTTCTTTTCGGCGTAGTCCCTTCATTAATCTGAGGTCTTCACAGCAGAATGAACCGCCAACTTATCCAGCATATGTTCCACACAGCGGATGCCCTTCCAGCTGCAACCTATCACTGGGAAACATCCATACACACTCACTCACACACATACACTACGGACAATTTAGCTTACCCAATTCACCTATACCACGTCTTTGGACTTGTGGGGGAAACACGAGCACCCGGAGGAAACGCACGCAAACACCCAAACTCATTTGATTACATTCACCAATATTTGCACTACCATCTGTTATTATTATTATTATTATTATTATTATTATTATTATTATTATTATTATGCTGGTTATTTGAACCTTTTTGTTTATTAATACAACAAATGTAATTAATCAGAGAAGACAATCATCAGTTTATCGCTGTTTTTAAACTTTATCTAGTTCAAATATGTTTTATTTATTAGTTTATGCTCACAAAATATGGTTATTGTTTAATTTTATTTTACTGGTATTAAATTTCCTGTTGCAATTTGTCTTATTTTATGATGTAGCAATAAAGTACATTATAAATAATAATAATAATAATAATAATAATAATAATAATTGTCACACCCCCTGCACGTTCTGTCAGCCCTGATCACCATTCACACTCTCCAGCCACTACACAATCCACTCAGTCACCCGATTACTAATCACACACACCTGTGCACTCATCACACTCACCTGCTCCAGTCATCACCACCACACTATATAGACTCACCCACTCCGTTCACTCTTTGTCCGGTAGCATCTTCACATGATCGCAAGTCTCTCCGTCTGCTCGTCTCGATCATCTGCCAAGGCTATCTGTGACTCATTGTACCCAGAGACTAACCCCTGTCATCGGCTTGCTCTACTCAAGGGAAGTGATTCTATTGACTCTATTGAACTGCTGGCTAGCACCTTCGGTGCGAAGATATACTTGTGTTTTAATAAACACTGTGTGAACGATATCCTTGTCTCTGCCTTCTGTGATAATAATAATAATAATAATAATAATAATAGGGCCTCACAGTGGGTAGCACGTTCGCCTCACAGCAAGAAGGTCGCTGATCGCTGGTTCGAGCCTCGGCTGGGTCAGTTGGCGTTTCTGTGTGGAGTTTGCATGTTCTCCCTGTGTTGGCGTGGGTTTCCTCCGGGTGCTCCGGTTTCCCCCACAAGTCCAAAGACATGCGGTATAGGTGAATTGGGTAGGCTAAATTGTCCGGAGTGTGAATGGGTGTGTATGGATGTTTCCCAGAGATGGGTTGCAGCTGGAAGGGCATCCGCTGCGTAAAACGTATGCTGGATAAGTTGGCGGTTCATTCCGCTGTGGCGACCCCAGATTAATAAAGGGACTAAGCCGAAATGAAAATGAATGAATGAATGAATGAATAATAATAATATTAATAATAATACACATTGTGACACCACAAAAATACATTTAATCATTTAAAAAATTAAATATTAAATGATCTTTAAATTGCCATTAAACACATATATTACTTGCAAAACATGAATCCCCTGTCAACGATCATATTTTTCCTCGCATTGCTGGTGTAGTTATTGACATTTACCAGCAGAGGCTAACTGGATCATAATAACCAGCCAAACCCTGACTCCATGGAAAGCATACAAATCAATGTCAGCTCCCCATCAGCCTTTGATCTTTCCCTGGTGTTGAACCCAGAAGCTCCCCTTGGGATCCCAAAGAGCCTGTGGACTGCCAGCTCATCTGCATTCAGCATTGATCAGCACACAAAAGCAGCCTCTCAGTCATCTGTCATTTAAGGTCTGGAGCTCAGACTCCCCAAGGTCATTGCTGGCATTCTGACATCACGCCCAACGGCCCGCAGGAATATGGCTAATCTAATTAGACTGATTATTTCAAACTTGGATCGCTTCATCATATGGAAGGGCCCTAAAGTGTGTGCTCTGCATTAGCGTGTTGGGATCCGCATTGATTATTCACTTTATCCACACAGCGGAAATGGAAGAGCTGGAGGAGTTTTCATGGGGTCGAGAGCCTGCTGGTTAGCATGGCCCTTATTAGCTTATGCTAGAAGATATTGTGACTAGACACAAGATTCAAGATTCTAGAAAGGGACTTTCTCTACTGAATATATTAGTAATGAAATATACTGTATTATTATTTTGATGTATGTTTTTTTGGAATAGGACAATATTTGGTTAAAATAGGGCCTCACAGTGGCGCAGTGAGTAGCACATTCGCCTCACAGCAAGAAGGTCGCTGGTTCGAGCCTCGGCTGGGTCAGTTGGCGTTTCTGTGTGGAGTTTGCATGTTCTCCCTGTGTTGGCGTGGGTTTCCTCCGGGTGCTCCGGTTTTCCCCACAAGTCCAAAGACATGTGGTATAGGTGAATTGGGTAAGCTAAATTGTCCGTAGTGTATGAGTGTGAATGGGTGTGTATGGATGTTTCCCAGAGATGGGTTGCAGCTGGAAGGGCATCCGCTGCGTAAAACATATGCTGGATAAGTTGGCGGTTCATTCCGCTGTGGCGACCCCAGATTAATAAAGGGACTAAGCCAAAATGAAAATGAATGAATGAATGAATGGTTAAAATACAGCAATTTGTAGGTATAATAATAATAATAATAATAATAATAATAATAATAATAATAATAAGAAGAAGAAGAAGAAGAAGAAGAAGAAGAATGTCAAAATACTAAGAAAACGTCCTTGAAAAATTTTCATATTTAGTTCTTAGCAATGCATATTGCTAATAAAAAATTTTAAATAAATAAATAAACTATTGTTAAATAAATAAATAAACTATTTTTATATATTTAAAAATAGTTTATTTATATTAGTTTAATTTACTAAATATTTCATGGAACATAATGATTTTTGGCTTAAATTAAAAATACAATTTTAATCAAATAAATGTTTATTTTATTGACATTTTATTGACAGGTTGAAACATTGTACAAAAACACAATTCAACACAAGTCAACAATCAGTGGATCAATAACAAATCTCTACTTTTGTGACACCTAAAGTTAAACAATTTTGCAAGTGAAACACCAGAAATGCATTTTTTACATCACAAGTATTACTGCAGATCTCTATATTGTGGAATACCTCAGTCTCAAATCACTCTGCTTCAGCTTGTTCCGGTAACGTGTATGTTACACCAATTCTTAGGTCTTTTCACTGGCTTCCAGTTTATCAGAATATACATTTTAAAATTCAACTTTTTGTTTTTAAATCACTTCATATCCGAGGTCCTGTATATTTATCCTAACATTCTGTGACCAGACCTTATGGTTGAAGGGGCATTCGCATATACAGGCACAATACTGTGCAATAGCTTGTCTTTAGAGATTTCAGACAGTCCCATCTCTGTCTGTTTTTAAGTCCCTGTTAAAAACCTAATTATTTTCCTCAGCCTGCTAATATTGCAGTGTTTTTTTTTTGTTTGTTTTTTTTTCAGTTTTGCATTTAATTTTCTTTTGATATTTCTATTAAACATACTGTAATGCACTTTGGTCAGTATGGTGTCTGTTGAAAATGTGCTTTATAAATAAAGTGAACTTGATCTCTACTTCCAAATATGTGTACCTATACTTTTCAACAGGTATTCCAGGTCTTTGGATATTAATTTCCATGGCAAAAAAAATTTAAGTAAATGAAAAACACAATAGCTTAAAACAGTGTAAGAGAGAAGTTGAAGTGAAACAGTGGGATTAGGCATTCATTTCATTGGCCCTGCATTAGGTGGATTGCTAAAAGAGTAAACATTTGCTGGAAGACTAAGGAAAAAGTCATTAGAGTTGACAAAGTGGGTTTGTTTCAGACAGTTCTCTTTGTGTCAGAAAATGAACTATTTAACTCTTCATTATGCTGTGTGGTTATTTGCAGTGCTGATTAGTGTGCAGTCATTGTATGGTAATTAGACAAAACAGACTGCCACACAATTATGAATAAAAAAAAATGAAGGATATGCTTTGACATCCTTTGAATGCAGTGTTTTAAAAAGCTGGTATAGTCACTTTTATTATGCACTCTTCAATGTAGTGTCTTGCATTTAATTATTTTGTTTTTTATGTATTTATCTTTTTTGAAAGTGTGATGAAAATATACACAAAGGTGGTTGGATGTTAAAGCTTTTTCTTACGTGTTATATTTTCTTAGTTATTAACCAGACCGTTGCTAATAAGAATATGATAAGAATATGATAGAATGAATATTGTATGTCTTAAGCTTGATTTTATATTGTTCTTATTGTCTTATGCTTTTAATGTGCATATAATATTGTTCCAGTGTTATTAAAAATATGTCTTCATTTCTCTCTTTGATCTTTAATTATAATATATCACATTTAATGTAACATTGGTCTAAGTGTAATGTAGATTAATGATTTAGGGTTGTTATGTTCCAATAACAAAACATAGCAATTGTGCAAATGCTTTGCAATCATTTCTTTGTTTTCAGAATTACTTTATTTAATGACCTTCAGAAAGAACATCGTGTTTACTCCTTACATTAACAGAGGTGTTTATTAAATGCTAATTGCATTTGAATATAGCACTTGCCATTATTTTGTTCCTAAAGAAAAATAAACAAGTAATTATAATAATAAAATACTCTGAGATGGAAACAGCTTTGAGGAAAGAAGGTCTCGGTGTTGAAAGATGAACTGAGCACAGGTCTTCAGGGAATGCTTTAAAGTCTCTGTCTTCTCTGTCTGTTTCCTTTGCATTCATACGTAAAAAAAAAAAAAAAGTAGTACTGAAGTCATCATAATTTAAAAACATCAACATCACAACTGCTTCATATGTTTATTTTATTAAAACCATGAAACAATGTTCAAGGCTAGTGTGTGTGTGTGTGTGTGTGTGTGTGTGTGTGTGTGTG
>CAIGQW010034143.1:744-13433 GCA_903798125.1 Danio choprae
AAAATTGTTTGTTTCTAAACATGTACCATGGTAATATTTGGGGTTGTTTTAGTCTCTTTAAGACACTACTGTAGGATTCATTAATATTATATATAAAAATAAAAGTATAGAGGCATTGGGCATTTTTGAAATCAGTTTATATATATATATAGAGTTTAGATGCACAAACCTCTAAAATCCATTTGATGATTTCTTCTAAAAGTATCATTTTTCTCCGACTCCTGTATGTAGGCTCAGTGATTTTACTTTTATAGTGACGAATAACTTTTTCATTGCCTTTCAAGTGAAATAACTGAACATAAATATAGGAGGCTGAGAAAAATCCTTTTTAGAGGTTTTTGCATATGAACTCTTCATATATATATATATATATATATATATATAAATAAAATCATAAATATTATATTATGTGTGTATATGTAAAACTATAACCCTGCCACATACATAGCCAGAGATATTGCTGAATGTATGTTTGGAAATAATCAAATACACAAACATTTTAAAACAAATACTACTATACTTATAATGAATGTAGCTTGAAATCAAAAGGAGAACAGGGTATCACAACTGATTTTATTGGTTTGTTTTATCGAACCATAACACACAGAGATACATCTATAAACAATAATCAAAAGAAACTGTACATTTATACTCGTTATCTAAGTCGCACAAAAATATTGCTACTGCTGGTCAGAACGCTTTACAACTAAAGAGATTTTACAAGACTCATCATCATCATCATTCAGCTCCAATTGTCCTTTTTAATAATGCGTTTTGGCTATTAAAAGAATTTGCAGATATTCATCCCACGTCTGTTATCGGTACCATAACACAAACTGGACTCAAAGCCCACAAAACTGTCTTTTATTTAATTTTTTTTCACAGCAGTTTTACAAAATTTATTGCGGTACTATCACAGAAGAGACAAAATCAATACACACGAAGCACAGGCCTGACATGAACTCCAGTACTAGAGAATATGTTTATTTAGCAGAAATGATTATGGAGAACTGCAGTTAACATATGAAACACAGCTTACAAACGTTCTACAAGTAATCTTTCGCCTTATAAACAATAAACAATGAGTTATTTGCCCACCCCCTCCCTCCGCCCCTCCCCAAACACACATTACAGGTTACACACACACACACAAAAAAAACGGGGGAAAATCAAAATAAAAACCAAAATCCCTCATAGAGCCAATGGAATGTTAGTCATTCGGACAAGCTTGATAAGATGTCCAGCTGTTTGTGTAAACGACATGCCCAGAAAACCTACCCCTCAACCACTTGCTTCGAAAGCAAGAGCGAAGAGGAGGGGAAAAATAAAAAACGCCTGTCGACATTTACGATGATGGTAGTTTTTTTTTCTGCCCAATGTAAAAATGCTGGATATGATGAGATCGCTTTCAAAATGTTTATTTTTCTTCCATAAAAAATGTGTCTCTACAATCAAACTACTAAAAAACCTGCCTTTAGAAAATAGTAGATAAAAATATTCCCCTGAATTGTACAAGAAAAGAGGTACAGGGAGTGCTGGTAAAAGATGAGACCTCAGCAGAGTTATTCCCCGTCTTCTTTCTTGTCGCCGTCTTCTGTTGCCGATGCCTGAAAGAGCACACCGTCATTAGTCTTAAATTCATTTTACGGAAATATATGCCACAAATTAAACGCTCTTACGTCATCGTCAGCTTTTGTTTCTCCGTTTTCTGCGGGCACCTCCTCTTTCTTCTCCTCCTCCTTGGGCTCCTTGGGTTCCTTTGTTTTCTTAGGTTTGGCAGGCGCCTTCTGTAACGTACAATTCATTTGCTCAATTATAGTTGTGTACGTTCATCAGGCGTGTCTGTAGTTATTTTCAAATTAAACGTTTTCTTACCTTTGGCTTGGGCTCTGCCTTTGGGGGTGCAGGTTTCTGAAAATTAAGAGAGTAATGATACATCAATTAATATGTAAAGAACTGTAAATACTTCCTATAGCTGTTGAATGCATGTGAATTGTATATATTAAAAAACATACACTCACGTTTACCAACCTCTCTGACCTTCTTTTAGGCTGTAATTCAATAACAGAGTTAAACAATGTAATATTTTGATTCAGTTCGATATATATTTTATTATTACAACTTTTTTCCATGCTATAAATAGTGAAATCTGCTTACCTCAGTGACTTCAGCATCATTGTTCGCCTATGGGCAGAAAAAAAAGTGTTACAACAGAACTGTATATTTATAACACCAGTTAGAAATATAAAGATGTTTTCTGGTTCCTTAATGTGTTTTTATTAAAATTAGAGGATTATTATTATTTTTTAACATTTTTATTTGTTTCAACTGGTGTTTACAGACTTTTGAGTGACTTTTAAATAAGGCGATAATTACTTATAATAGCAAACAAGTGGTACTAAACCTTGTTTACTACTTCATTTTAATAAAAAAATGATTATTGAAATATCCGAAGTTTGCATAAATTACTATAAATATGTACAGCGAATCTTTAACGTTACAAAACAGAAGCAGTACTTGATTCATTTTCAGCCAAGTAATAGCTTGTGGTTTTGTAAGCAGGTCGAGTTTTATAAAGTGCTCCGTAGAAGTCAATATAACATGATTAACTAATAAAATAGCCACAGAAAAAAAGTTTTTTCTTATGAACCGGACTGGTCGCGCGTGTTTTGATTCACTAAAATGAACCGACTCATATGAGTCATTTGCTCGTGAACCGATCTCCACTCTCCATTCATTCAGAGGAATCGGCTCATATGAACAATTCCTCTAGGAATTGAACCACCCCTGGTTGTCCAGCATGTTTAAAAAGACTCGAATCACGAGCTATTCGTTCAGAGATAATTACATGTTTGTTGTATGTTTCATTTTCTGTGTTTTTTTTAAAGAAACATCCCACATATACATTAAGAAGTTCCTCATTGTTTATGTCCTGCCTCCGTCCGTTTTTATTGCCGTGCTGTGCGCACCGCCCCCTTCATGCACACCGACTCATTCAACGCTGATTAATGGAGATTTGCTCTCGCCCCACCGACCTCGCTCCATGACATTCCCGCCATTCACTTTCAAACACAACATCCCGACGTGCACAGCCGCGAGGAAAAAAAACACACCACAGAATATACCAGAAGAATAGGAAACACCAAACACTGGCGCTACGCTGTGCAAGAACACCGCCATTGCATAATCTGCCGCTTGCACGACCAAATGTATCGGGACTCAACCGTGCACTAAAGCCCCAATGCACGAATTAAATCCCTCATGCATGACTACGAGCTGCAGAATAAAATATCGCACCGTCTGCCGCCGTGTATTGAGAAGCCACCGTGAGTTTAAATCATCGGGGTTGCGCGCAAGGGCAGCCATGACACTAAAAACCCCGAGCCTTTACAAAGACACATATATAAGCATAATCAGCACAGCTTACCAAAGATAAAAAGTGCATGTAATAAATAAATAAACATTGAATGCAACAATTTGATTTGCTGCCCAGCGCGCAACAACCTCTAGTTTTCGAGCCTGTAAGATGCACATAAACGAAAACTAAGATCGTTACACCCCCTTTGTCTGATGCATGTCGATAGATCGGTCCACTTGTAAACAAAAACACGACAAATGTAGAATATATAATTATGCACAAATTATATCGCATATCCGCGCATGCATGAAAGCGTTCTCTTAAAAAGGGAAAAAATCTCAGTCGCGCGCTCTCAGATCAAAACACGCGTTTATTAAACGCAAGAGTATGCAAACACAAGATCGCGCGCATACCTTTGCAACTTAATTTAAAAATGCGCGTATTTGCACGCAACATCTATGCACTATTTGTTTAATTCCTTTTAGTCGTTTTTTAACGCCGCATATTCTATTAAAGATGGTGCCTGGATAAATGAAGAAACCAATGCGCTACTTACTTTGCTCCTTTTAGGCATGGCTGTGGGTCTTTTCAACGCGCAAAAAACGCAAAATGCACCGTTTTAACGCTGAAAAACAGTCGACACTGTGTGTTGAGCTCGGTAAAGAGTCACACAGTAGGTTTGATCACAGTATAGGAAGACGTTAACGCTCGTCCGAAACAAAAACCTGCTCAAACCGGATTGGATTCTCCTCCTCCTCCTCCTTCTTCTTCCCTATTCAATTCATCACAGGCCGACCTAACAGCGAATTTGCGAACCCCCTACTATGGCGAAGTCTCGCCTCATGCATATTAATTAGACGAGGATGACGTTTCTCGCGTCCGTCCAGTCACGTTCTTCGATTAATATTCATAAGCCATGCCATACCGCTAGTAGGATTCGTCCATTGGCTAGCAGACTAGCGTCCCCCTTGCCAACGACTGCCTTTAAGCCAATCAGAGTGAAGCACATTAAATATTCATAAGGTAACGCTTGACCATAGTACGACTATATAATCCGTTCCTCCGCCTCCCGCTCCCGGTGATTGGCCTGCGGAGACCCACTGCACATTTTCAAATCATAGCAAGATACCCGTGTGGACGCGTTTGCATGCCAAACAGTTAGAATATTACTTGTTTTTGCAATGCCTTCGAGCTATCAGAGGGAGATTATCTTGATTCTGATGTCGATTATAAAATGATAGGAAATCCAAAGTCAGATCCCCATCTTTAATTTCGGTGCGATTAGATCACAAGCGTTGCGCAACGTAGGTTTTTCCTTTTTTTTCATGGATTCCAGATGTGTGTGTGGGTTATTTTGGGAGCTGGATTTGAAATGGACCTCGGAGATGTTGTGCTTTTAAAGCCCCCGCGTGCATGCAAAGGTTTGCAGGAGAAAATGGCGACTGTGCACAGAAACATTTCACTTGTGTGGCACATTAAAAAAATGTACAGTACAAAATCCTGCTAGATAAATCTATACACGGTTCCTGCAGAATGGTTTCTTTTCTTTACGTGTTTTGATTTCGCTGTCAATGTGAACATGATTGTAGTAAAAAAAAAAGAAATATTTTATGTTATGCCAAACATATTTACTATTAGAAACTATAAATACCACAAAGCAGCTACAAAATAGTGCTGAAAACACCCAAGAGTTACATTTCGATGAACAATAATCACTTAAAATGAAATAATAACTCAAAATTCATAATAAAAGCATGGAAAATGTAATAGAAATAAAGGGGGATTTTATATACCTGTCATAAAATGTGAAAATCCGTGTCAGTTTCAACTTTTAATGTAAATACTGAGGATCAGATTGGTGAATGGTGTACACAAATAATAATTTTTTTATCATTATTATAATTTTCTATTTTTTTCTAGGACTAAAACTTTGTTGCACTATGTAAAATGATGTTTCGCTATAACCCATGTTTATAGTAATGCACAGTATGTTTACCTATTTATGCACATTGTTCAAAACACCTCTTCATGTATATGATAATACTCCTCTGGTAGATATGTGTCTTGTAACCCATGCACCACCTGTAAATAAAGTTAAGATGAAGCACACCATATAATAGTGTGTATGACCCAAGATTCTTAGACTGGCTTATGGCTGTATGTGATATTGTTGAGAACAAAAAGTACAGGTCTAAGGTTTTCTAGGGTGTTCTGAGTGTTTACATATTAAAAAAGGTGTTGCTTTATGGTTTCTGGGCTGTTGCTATTCATTAGCCAAGGATCAAATGAAGGCCTTTTGTACTGAGTGCTTATAGGGACTAACCACCAGTACCTGAGAACTAAATCGGGCCACTCGGGCCATTTTGGTAGTTGCAACTTCGAACTTTAAGTTGATGTAAGCTGACCAATATTGACATTAAACATGCCATTCATTGAGGCATGATATTGTTAAAAGTTGTGTTTTCATTGTGAGTGTTTTAATAACAGCAGTCCAGTTTCCATCCTAACGTGAAGTGGGAAGTTCCCCCCCCCCCAAAAAAAGAGGAAATCCTAAATGAATTGGGTGCATTCCCATTGTTGTTAGAGCAGCTGACTGTAGTATTGGTAACCTAGTAAGTTAACCAACAGTAAACTAAGCTTAAGCATGATAGAAATGTTTTTGTGAATTAAAGGATTGTTATTCGAAATGTATTTGTTTCCATCACTTGTTTCTCATGCGATACTTCAAAATGCGCAAGGTGATGGATGCACATCAAAGATGGTGGGGCCTCGGAGAGCAACTATTACATAGAAAAAAGATTTTACAATGAGAGTTTAAAGGTGTTTTCAGTCAACAAATTTCATTTTGCCAAGCTGTTTCAGACTTCAAATTAGTTTTGTTTTGGATTGAATTTGATATCACATCAGTTCTTTCTTTGAATTCAATTTCTAGGATGTAGCTATTCACATGCTGGAGTGTTCTGTGTGGTTTGTTTATTGCTATGCGTTTCTTTCGGGTTGGATTTAATGGGATAGTTTTACTCTAAAATGAAAATTTCGCCATCTTTTACTGTCCCTCCACTTGTTCCAAACTTGTTTTTTGTCTTTCCTTTAAACACAAAAAGGATGTCCTAATAATGTTGAAAATGGGTAGCCATTAATGTCTGTAGTATCTCTTTTTTGCCAATAGTGGATGTCAATGGCTCCTAGTTTCCAACATTGTCATAAAAAGGGGGCTATTCATTTGCTAAGGTGTTTTGAATCATTTGCAATGCATTGCTGTGTGTTTCCTGGGGGGTTTCATTGATGTGTAAATAGTTAGCTCTAAACACATACAATATAAAATGTGATTTCTGGAGCTTTAAAATCACTTCCCATGACATCAATATATAAACCGTTATGACCAGAACATCTGTTTCTAAGTTTTTAATTGACATTAATCTACAACATCATGAAAACCATTTCATGCCATCATGTCTGCTATCTGCTTGTCCAGACCTTTGTGATTTCATGGCCAGATCTCAGCACCTCCCTTCACGCCGGTCCCCTCCCCCATGAAAACATTACACCCCCTTCTATAGGCAGCTGTTTGAGGCGGGAAAGTGTGGTGAAGTTGTGTGTGCTCCTGCAGGAATGGGATGGGGGTGGGTGCGGTAGGTGTGGCCACTGAGTTTCAGATAACAGGTCGAGAAGCCTTTGACTGTTGCCATCCTTAAAGCTTCGGTTAAGACAGGAAGGAAAGGGGCACTCGAGTGATCTGTGCTGCACACGATTACAAACCTGCTAACCAAACATGCATGTGAGAGTGAGATCATTGCGCATGTGAGATTACATCACAGAGGAAACACACAACAGAGTGTACAATGAGAGCGTTTGGCAGTCATTTGAATGCCCTAAGTGTTTGTGTTACACCTACATGCTGCACATCTGCACATGTGCATTTGCATGTGTAAGAATTCCAGTGGTTCTAAGGACTGTTAAGCTAGGGAATCCCAATGGTTCATTACCATTGATATGCATTGGTGTTGCTATGCATGTGTGTGACATTTAGAATGGAACTCATTTCATGTGCTCTGACCTCTCATCTAGGTTTCCATCCACCTATTTTTATGCGCATTTTGGAATGTTGCATAAAAATGCTTAATGGAAATGCCAAGATGCGCATACATTCATTCATTCATTTTCATTTCGGCTTAGTCCCTTTATTAATCTGGGGTCTCCACAGCGGAATGAACCGCCAACTTATCCAGCATATGTTTTTACGCAGCGGATGCCCTTCCAGCTGCAACCCATCACTGGAAAAGATGCGCATACATTCTGTGCATAAAAAACATATGCGCACGACTGAGTAGGATAAACATTTTATCCGATGCGCATAAACTATGATGGAAACATTCATTTATTTATTCATTCATTCATTCATTTTTTTTAGTCTTAGTCCCTTAATAATCTGGGGTCGCCACAGCGGAATGAACCGCCAACTTATTCAGCATATGTTTTATGCAGCGGATGCCCTTCCAGCCGCAACCCATCACTGGGAAACATCCATACAAACTCATTCACACACATACACTACAGACAATTTAGCTTACCCAATTCACCTATATTGAATTGGGACACCCGGAGGAAACCCACGCCAACATGGGGAGAACATGCAAACTCCACACAGAAATGCCAACTGACCCAGCCGAGGCTCGAACCTGCGACCTTCTTGCTGTGAGGCGATTGTGCTACCCACTGCGCCACTGTAAGGCCCCATGTTGGAAACATCTACCGAATAAAATCCAGTATGCGCATCATGTGATTTTGTTTTAAGAGGATAACAAAAATTGGTGTGATGGGACGGCCTTAATGGACAAAGCAGTGGAGCGACCACATTGTAAAATATCAATATATGTTGTTTTGGTCATTCTAAAATGCTTTCGCCAAAGTCCTTCATCAAAGTGGTTCAGTATTGTTACCTCCAAAACTGTGTTGAGCATCTGCGCTTCCAAAGAGCTTCTCGCGCCTCCAAAAGCCACTGTGCATTACATTGTATTTGGTCTTCGTCTTCTGAAAAAAGGCTCACGGCAGCTTCACCTACTGCAGCACACTCCGTTTTGCTTTTTGAAAATGTGGCGCCAGTTTATCAGGAAGTGACAGGACGGTAATGGTTCTTTATTTGCAATTGTTTTATGCCATATTCCAGTTTTGCACATAAGCTTTAGATAGAAACATATCTCATAGCATCACAACAACATTTTAAAGCCCTGAAAACATAAACCATTCAAAACGGTGCTGTTATCATCTCCATGTCACCTACAAAATTGCGGCATTGTGAAAAGCGCGATGTTAAAGCAACATGTTTCGCGTGTCCACACTGTTAACTGTTTCCTGTAGAATCTACAGTTACTTACTGGCAGCAGTTCAACAGTGACTTACTGTAAGTCAATTACAGGAAAATACTGTATTTACATTTACACCACTATTTATCTTGCTGTAAATGCATTTGCAGTACTGTATATATTTACTGTAAAATGTACATTTTCACAATGCATCTTTAAAATACGGTAACATACCGCGTAACTGTCTTACAGTAAAATTCAGTTCAAATTACAGTTAAAGATTGTCATTTCCAAACATCGTCAACAGTGCAGTCTATAGACATGAGCGAGTATTTACAAACTAAAATCTGCCAGACTGGGCAGCACGGTGGCGCAGTGGGTAGTACGATCGCCTCACAGCAAGAAGGTCGCTGGTTCGAGCCCCGGCTGGGTCAGTTGGCATTTCTGTGTGGAGTTTGCATGTTCTCCCCGTGTTTGCGTGGGTTTCAGCTGGAAGGGCATCCACGGCGTAAAACATATGCTGGATAAGTTGGCGGTTCATTCCGCTGTGGTGACCCCAGATTAATAAAGGGATTAAGCTGAAATCAAAATGAATGAATCCCTATATGTTTGCTAAGATGCTCTGGGTGAATTCAAAATCAATTTCATGCATTTGCTTGTGTATTTCTGTGCAGTTACTGGGGTGTTGCTATACATTTGCTAAGGCATTCTCAGTTTCTGCTTTGTGCATTGCTATGTGCTTGCTGGTGTGTTATTAGCAGTATATGGCTTTGCTATGCATTTGTTTGGGTGTGTTTAGATATAATAATTTTGTTCTGGCTTTCTGTTTGTTTTCTAGGTTGAATGCATTTTATTATTGTGTTGCATTTTTGAGCCCATGCAGTATATTTATTTTCTTAAATGTATGTATAAATATATATATTTATTCATTCATTTTCCTTCGGCTTAGTCCCTTATTTATCAGGGGTCGCCACAGCTGAATGAACCGCCAACTATTCCGGCATATGTTTTACGCAACAGATGCCCTTCCAGCTGCAACCCAGTACTGGGAAACACCCATACACTCTCACAGTCTCACACACACACACACACACACATACACTATGACCAATTTTGCGTACCCAATTCACTTATAGTGCATGATTTTTGGGCTGTGGGGGAAACCGGAGCACCCGTAGGAAACCAACGCCAACACAGGGAGAACATGCAAACTCCACACAGAAACGCCAACTGGCAAGCTGGGACTTGAACCAGTGACCTTCTTGCTGTGAGCCACCGTGTCGCCTCCTATATGTAATCAGTGTTTATATAAATTTTAGTAATATTATTGAATAGTATGCAAATGTTTAGATGGTTTATGCACAGTACAGTTTGTAAAGTAATATTTTCTATCTTTTAGTAGAAATATTATGACTCTTACTGTATCTTTGTTGACCAAACAAGTGTTTATAATTGCATTTGCATTATAAACCTTAAATAAATAATTAACACTTATAAATACATTACAGATCTTAAATAAAAACTTACATATTTTTATGCTTTTTTTCAATTTCATGTGTTATGCTTAGGCCCAGACAGAATCTGCGGACATTTTATGCTATTTCTGCAGAGAATTTTGTAAAAATCTGCGGATTTATGCGGAATTATTTTGGGAGGATCATAACTAAAAACTTAATATATGAAACAAAAAATAATACCTTTTACATTTTTATTTAATTTGTACAATGGAAATCCATTTAAATCCACTTATTTAACTTAAAATATTACTTCATTCATTTTCTTTTCGGCTTAGTCCCTTTATTAATCTGGGGTCACCACAGCGGAATGAACCGCCAACTTATCCAGCATATGTTTTACGCAGCGGATGCCCTTCCAGCTGCAACCCATCACTGGGAAACATCCATACACACCCATTCACACTCATACACTACGGACAATTTAGCTTACCCAATTCACCTATAACGCATGTCTTTGGACTTGTGGGGGAAACCGGAGCACCCGGAGAAAACCCACGCCAACACGGGGAGAACATGCAAACTCCACACAGAAACGCCAACTGACCCAGCCGAGGTTCGAACCAGCAACCTTCTTGCTGTGAGGCGATTGTGCTACCCACTGTGCCACCGTGCTGCCCCAAACTGTATTGTAAATAAATCAAATCAACATTTTCATATTAGTCAATATTATTACTGAAATTAATTTAAAAACTGAATAAATATTAATTTACACACGTTTACAGTAGTAAATAGTAATAGTTAATAAATAGTAAATAAATAGACTCAATGATGGGCTAAAATCTGCGGATTTCAGATTCCGTGTGGGCCTAGTTATGCTTTTAGTTATTATCTCTACAAATCATCAAGATAAATATGCAGATTATTTTTTTTACAAAGTTCTGCAAACCAAATAGCAAAAAATAAATAAATAAAAGTCTCCAGATTCTGTCTGGGCCTGCTTACCTGTATATCATTATGACCCCCTCCTTGAAATAACTCGGCATTTTTACAGTGATTGTTTTTTGCTATATAGTTGTTAGGTTATGCAGGTTCTAGTGTGTGGCTATGCACTTTCTGAAGTGTATTCAGTGTTTATTTGTGTCGTTGGGGCTGTGGGATTCTTGACTCCCTTTATTTTTTCCCTTTATTAAGGAAATAGTTTGTTGTTTTGTAAAGTTGAAAGATGCATCGTGAGGATCGGTATGAAAAGATTTACAGTGGGTTGCGTTTGATGAGTGAGATTAAGATACCCAGGTCACCTTGAGGTATTTCCAGTAGCTTGAACAAAAGCCTCTTTGAGGGGCAGCACTTCCTGTGGTTCTGTCCAACCATCTGCCACAACATCTTACTCACTCGACCGCCTTTAAGTTAGCCTCTCCGTCATTATATAATTTGAATACAGACGTTTAATTAAGACTCGTGCAATCTCCCAGACTTCAGCTTTGATTTGGCTGGAATATGTCTGTTTGGATCCACTCAAAATCCAGACCTGCACAGGCATGCAGGAGACGATGGTGAACGCCTGAAATGTAAAACGTATTATTTGTGGTGCAATCTAAAAGCCTGCCAGTGGTTGGCTGAGAAGGAGGCCGATGCAGTGTTATTAGGCTTGATAAAACGTATAGCTTTGTTACCAGGCGCACATAGAGATTAAAGTAGCTTAGTAAAGCTTCACTGATGTGGTTTTGCAGCAGTGGTTGTGAGCACAGACGGCTCTAGTGAACTCACTCATTTTAGAAGTGCAAGTGTAACCCAGTGACTATATGGATCAGTAAGTGGATTTCTCCTCCAGCGAATGGCTGCCTGCCCATCTGGACGTGCACGTAAAGCCCAGATTACACAGAGTAATGGTGATGCGGCAGGGGTCAGTGAGAGGGGAGCAGACAAAGCTTTTCGCCAGTCTGGTACAGACTTATTATATAAAAATAAACAACATGTTTAGTGATTTTTCAGACTTGTATTCGTTTTTCTGTAACTATATATATATATATATATTCATTCATTCATTCATTTTCTTTTCGGCTTAGTCCCTTTATTAATCTGGGGTCGCCACAGCGGAATGAACCGCCAACTTATCCAGCATATGTTTTACGCAGCGGATGCCCTTCCAGCTGCAACCCATCACTGGGCAATACATATATATATATATGTAAAAGTATATCAAAAGTATATATGTCAAAAGATTAATCACGTACTGTGCATATTTATTTTCTATATATACTACTGTATTTAAATGCACACATACATGTATATATTCGAGAAAATGTTTATTTATATTAATAAATTAAATCTTTATATCTAATACAGATTACATATATATGTATATATATATTATTTAAACAGTAAATATTTAGTTTTTTGTATTCTATATATTTGTTATTTATATACACCATATTTATACACATACATTATGTAAATACATTTATTATCTTTTATTTTATTTTTTAATACTTTTATTTTGGATGCAATTAATCACCATTAATTGTTTGACAGCACTAATATATATATATATTATAAATTATATATATATAT
>CAIGQW010034152.1:0-10977 GCA_903798125.1 Danio choprae
GTGTGTGTGTGTGTGTGTGTTTGTGTGTGTGTGTGTGTGTGTGTGTGTGTGTGTGTATATATATGTATATGTGGGTGTGTATGTATCAATTTTAGATGATTCAAATTCTTCATATGTTAAGATTTATACTGTATTTTCATATGTAAAATATATTGATGATTGTTTGGATTATCAAGTTAAATGTAATTTTGAAATTATTTCACTTAATTGCATTATTTTCTTTTAAAATTGTCTTTTAACATTCTTTTTAACAAATTTTTAAACAATTATTCATATCAGCCTGGCAGCCTTGTGAAATGTATTTTAAAGTATGTTTTGTTATTGATTTGTTTTGATGTTGTTGTAAGTCGTTGGTCAGAAGATCAAGCGCATCAAATGAAAAGCAAATGAAAAGGGTCTTGAAGGGGGCGGGACATATTAGATACTAGAGAGGGTTTGATTGGTCACGACGTGAAGAGAAACGGAAGTATGAGGTGACGTGAAATAAATCGTTGATCCACTTAGGCAGAAGTGACAAGCTGCAAGCTTTGGATATTTATATCAGTTTTATATTTTTAAACATGAATTGTGTCACTGCTTTGGAGCATGCCAGATTATAGATATCCTTAAAACTAACATAAAAATTATTTTAATTTCACAGAAAATTTAACAATTCAGACTTAGCGTGGCTTGACTGTCAGTGTAAATCATCCACTAGCCCACTGAGATCATAAAGCCTTGGGAGAAATGAATTACCCAGGATGCACCGGGTGTGCCAGGCACAGACAGGATGAGATAGTGGCTAATGCTGCCCACCTAATGTTCCGCAATCTCTGGAATCGGCCAGTAGAAAAACAGCCAATCACTGGCAGTAATGCGGTCAATAATAATGAAAATGTGAGGGGTGTGTATGGCATGACTATAATAAATGCCATGAAAAACCTTGAACTGAAACAGCACAGATGACGGCACAGCCTTACCTTTTAATGGAGCCCTTGACAGAAATTTGCATTAGTGCTGCAGGCGACCCATTCTGTGTACTATGCATAATGCAGTCTTTTGGGAACATGCGCACACACATACACACGCATGACTGCACTCATAACAGTCACCGAATTCAGCCATTTAGTCAAGCACACTGCTGATGCATTATTGATGGGGTCGATCTTGACATTTTCCATTTCCAAAAAAAGCAAAACACACTTTAATATAGGGATAAAATGTTATCTACATGTAGTAGTACAAAATAAATATATGTTGAATTTGTTTTGAATCTATTCATGTCATGTCAACATACAATGTCTGAAGATGTGAAAGATTCCTATTGGGCTTAGTGAGAGTTTGACCAGACCGAGGGGACAAGCAGGGTGAGACCTAGCCTGCATCACATGGCCATTTCTGCTGTCATTCCACAATCGCCAGTGGCTTCAATGCCAAATCAGAGGTAATCTGAAGGGTTGAGGACAATGGCCGCCCGGGCTTACATTGTATGCGGGAGCTTTTAGCAAAATCCCGACAAAAGCAGCAGTGTGCATGAATAAACAAAAGTGTCTTGCATGGATAACTCTTTTTTTGAAAGAAAAAAAGTCATAAAAAATACTAGTAATAATAAATCTGAATAATTCAAATTAAGTTAGTGTATATACTTTGTTAAGCAAACCGTTTCATAGCAAGCAGAGTTGTAGCTTTGTTAATATATAATTCAGAATCAGATTTGTACATAACAGCTATTTCATTTGTGCTTTTACAAAGCCATTTTAAGAGTGAGTCAGTATGTTGATGTATATTAACTTATAATATAAGTTAATTCATGAAAACTATCATTTATTGTGTTTTTCAGTATCATTCATGAAATATATCTAATGTAAATTTATGCAATTAAGTCATTAATATGCAGTTTGTAGAAATGTGCAATAACTCAGAATAATTTAATGCTATAAAAGTGTTGATGATACCTAATTAATGTTAATAAATTCAAACTTGTTTTATTGCATTACGTTTATAATTCCCCTATTAGCACATCTGTACTATCGAACCACTAATGAAAAATGCTGAAAATAAAATCCCTGTAAGCTTGTATTTACTTATGTAGCCCAGTCCTCTCTGTAGGGCCACATGTGTGGGTTTATGGCCACTGAAGCATGCTGGGAGACATGAGGCTGCAGGCAGCACAGTTGAGCTGGCAGCCAGGGATGGAAGGGGGAAGTGACCCTGTGTCACGTTTCACTGCACACGACACAGGGTGGACTGGGAGTATTGGAACACCCAATCAGCAGAGAGGAACTAATAAACATGAGTCACTGCCAGGGCCTTGTATGCTCTTTGACAGCCCAAACTGAGGTTATATTATGGAAGAATAACAGATTAGGTCTGTTTTATTTATTTTGCTTTGGATGTCATTGGATATAGATATCTTTGACAAATATTATTTCCTAATATAAATGATACTTTCTGGCTTCACAACCCCAGTGCCAGAGCTTGTTTTTTTTCTGTAGGTGGGTGTGAGTGAGAAAGCATCAGCTAGCTACAAGCTCCAGAAATTGGAAAAAGCCCCTATCAAGGAGGAAATTGGCGGAAAATAGCCTGAAATTGTAGGAAAAGCAATTTTTCCTAAATAATATCTCTATGTAATTTCACACGGACATCGCTGGCACCTTTTAAAGCCGAGCTAAGCCCTCATCTCAAGTTATCAAATATATGGGTGGGTACACTTAAAAAATGTTTGGTTGTTTCAACCCACATTTGAGTCGAATATCAACAAGAACAAACTTTGGTTTAAATGTTTCAGTTATTTTCATTAATAGTTGATATTAATGAATAGTTAATAGTTGGGTTTGTCCGATGGTTAGGTTTGTCAAATTTGACTCGAAATAGCCCATCATTTAGAGATAGATAGATAGATAGATAGATAGATAGATAGATAGATAGATAGATAGATAGATAGATAGATAGATAGATAGTGTCGTGTGTCAAGCGTGCTTTCACAAATGTTCCTCTCTTCTCTTCCGCTGACTTATCTCCCTTCGCAATGTTTACAGATCTTGTTTTTCTGTCTGAATGACTCACCACTTTAAAAGCACAACTTTGAGGTTTTTTTTTTTGTGTCACACTTTTATCTGCTTCTATCAGCCCCATGACTGAGGAGTCCAAAAATGTGTTTACTGAATATATTGCAAACAGAATTATGGCTGTGCATACATTTTCCTATGTTCTTTACACCAAGATCTGTTGTTGCCATGGCAACAATGATCCCTTGTAAGAGGTTGTGGTAACCAGTTACTAGTTGATTCTTGGAATTACATATCGATTCACCTCAAGGAATTTCAGTCTTGACACGCGAGAGGAAAAGATGCACTTTATAGTTCAGATGACCTATAAAGGCTGAGCTGCTTCAAGTTTATTTATAGACTTGTGGCGGTGGGGGGGTGAGGATGTCATTCAGATAGACGTGACTGCACTGATGTAAAAAATCTATAAAAAGGGTCTGATTCTCCTTGCAATTCTCCACCAACATTGTTAAAGAGATTATTCCAAAGACAAGCTCAATTTCCAGAATCCACGTCTTGAAGGAAGAAGGATGTACTCTCGGAATGAATTAGATCATGTCTTGTTTGAGGAAATGCACAAGCTACATAATCTAATCTAATGTTGCTACAGTTTCCTCCACCGAATGATTTGATGGCAGCAAACATGCCCTCTAAAATACAACTTCATTGGAAGTGTTTGGCTTGCCATGTGCCATTACGCGGCAGGGGGGCCGTGTCCTTGGCATATTACAAGCACTAAAACAGTCATTTTTCCCCAACTACATCCTGTCTATTCATTATAGAAATACGGCAAACAGGGTGGAGCTGCGTCTTTCTGGCTATAATCAAAGCATTTTCTTTAGTTTCATCCTGTCCATCTGACTTAAAATATTTCTTGATTGTTTTTTAGAAGCTCTTTTAGCTGCATATGCATGTTGGTTTTGTGCAGAAAGGCTCTCAATTTCTGCAAGAATTTTTCAGCAAAATGTCGTCTGTATCTGTTACATTCATGTTCAGAGCTACTGTAGATGAAAACTAACAATCACCACCTCCAGCACAAGATGCTCTTATTATTAGGAGCAATTTAAAATAGGATCATGCTAAGCAGAGCAAATGCCAGCTCAGAAGTATTACAGACCTGTAAATTAAGTTTAAGTATGAATTACGTATATATTGTAAGTATTGTTAAGACACAATATATTACATATTTAATATATTGTATGATTGTATGTATGTGTATATATATATATTGTCACGGATCACAGAAGGCAGAGACAGAAGTATCTTTTCACACGGTGTTTATTTAAAACACAGGATAGTCTGTGCACCGAGGTGCGAGTAAACAGTTCAATGTTGAGTCAAGCTTAGATGAAGAATCACTTCCCTTATGTTGAGCAAGCCGATGACAGGGGTTAGTCTCTGGGTACACGGAGTAGTAGACAGCCTTGACGGGAGATCGGGAAGAGCAGATGAAGAGTGTTGCGATCATGTGAAGATGATACCAGACAATGAAGGACTGGAGCGGGTGAGTCTATATAGGGTGCTGGTGATGAATGGAGCAGGTGATGGTGATGAGTGCACAGGTGTGTGTAATCAGTACTCTGGTGAATGAGTGCGTTGTGTAGTGGCTGGAGAGTGTGACTGGTGACCAGGGCTGATAGAACGTGCAGGGGGTGTGACAGTACCCCCCCCTCCACGGGTGACTCCTGGCACCCTGGACCGGCGGCGTGGACGACCACGGCCTCGAGGAGCTGGACGGTTGGGATGTTGCCGGTGAAATACTTCGAGGAGAGAGGGATCTAGAATGTCCTCCCGGGGTGTCCATGACCGCTCCTCGGGGCCGAATCCTTCCCAATCGACTAAGTATTGGATCCGGCCGTCCCGCCGCCGGGAGTTGAGGATTTCCTTGACCTGGTAGATATTGTCGTCCACGACTTCAGGTTGGGCTGGAGGGGGAGGCAGCTCTGGGTCTGTGGAGGGAGGAGAGACGGGATCAGTGAAGGGTTTCAGGAGAGATACATGAAAGGCAGAAGGAATACGGGAGTGAGGTGGCAGGTTGAGGCGGTAGGTGACAGGATTAATTTGGGAGTGAATGGTATACGGCCCTATGTAGCGGGGACTCAGCTTTCTACAGGGCAGTCGGAGACGGATGTTTTGGGTTGACAACCACACTTTATCTCCGGGATGGTATACAGGGTTGGGTAGTCTGCGGCGGTTGGCGGCGTCAGTATGTCTCCGTACTGCCCGTTGGAGGTGTATATGAGCTGAGTCCCATACCCTCTCGCTCTCCTGGAACCAGTGGTTCACCGCGGGCACTTCAGAGGCTTCGCCGGTCCACGGAAATAGGGAAGGTTGGTATCCAAGAACACACTGAAAGGGGGTTAGTCCCGTGGACGCTTGGCGAAGAGAGTTCTGAGCATACTCGGCCCACGGTAAGTACTGGCTCCAGGTATTCTGGTGATGAGCACAGTAGGTCCGGAGGTAGCGTGAGATCTCCTGAATCTTGCGTTCGGTCTGCCCGTTAGTCTGTGGGTGGTAGCCGGATGAGAGACTGATTGATGTTCCGAGCAACTGAAAGAAGGCCCGCCAGACCCTGGAGATAAACTGTGGTCCCCGGTCGGAGACGATATTTTCGGGGATGCCATAGTTGCGGAACACATGGTGGAACAGTGTTTCCGCGGTTTCTAAAGCAGTAGGTAGGGCCTTGAGTGGGATTAATTTGCACTGCTTGGAGAATCTGTCGACCACCACCAATATAGTGGTGTGACCTCGGGATGGAGGCAAATCTGTGGCAAAATCGAGGCCAATGTGGGTCCAGGGCCGGCGGGGAATGGGCAACGGTTGGAGTTTGCCCTCAGGAAGACGATGTGGAGTGGTGGTTACGGCGCAGACCGAACACCCCCGGACATACTGGGCAACGTCCTTGGCCATACCTGGCCACCAGTATTTCCCACGCAGGAGCGAGAGGGTTCGCCTGCTGCCCGGGTGTCCTGAACCGAGGGAGGTGTGCGTACTGTCGAGGAGGGTAAGACGGTGACTGGATGGAACGTAGGTTAACCCTTGAGGAGGATCCGGAGGGGATGGTTCCTCGAGGGTGGCGGCACGAATCTCCTCGTCAATTTTCCACAATATGGGAGCGATGGAGATGGAGGGTGGAAGAATAGGTTCGGGAGCTTCTGGAACCGGATCAGGTGAGTAAAGACGGGAAAGGGCATCCGCTTTACAGTTTTTGCTCCCTGGCTGGTACGTGATGGAGAAGTTAAACCTGGCGAAGAACAGTGACCATCGGGCTTGCCGAGCGTTCAGTCGTTGGGCATTGCGAAGGTACTGGAGGTTTTTATGGTCCGTTACCACAGTGAATGGAAACTGTGCTCCTTCCAGCCAGTGCCGCCATTCCTCGAGGGCCAGTTTGATGGCCAGTAACTCACGGTCCCCTATGCCGTAGTTCTGTTCGGCAGAAGTGAGTTTGCGAGAATAGTACGCACACGGATGGAGAGCTTTGGGTTTGTCACACCACTGGGAGAGTACGGCCCCCACTCCTACGTCTGCCGCATCGACTTCGACCACGAAGGGCCGTGTAGGATCCGGGTGTCTGAGGATGGGGGCTACGGTGAATTTACTCTTGAGAAGTCGGAAGGCGCGATCCGCCTCGGAGCTCCAGGCGATGGTTTTCCGACCCCCCTTGAGGAGAGATGACAAGGGTGAAGAGATTGAGCTATAGTTCTTTATGAAGCGTCGGTAGAAGTTGGCAAATCCTAGGAAGCGCTGGAGCTCCTTGACGTTTTGGGGTACCTTCCAGTTGTTAACGGCATCCACCTTGGTGTTCTCCATCTGGACCCCCGCAGCGGAGATCACGTAACCGAGAAAGGAGATGGTGGACAGATGGAACTCACATTTTTCGGCCTTGAGGTAGAGTTGGTGCTTACGGAGACGTTGTAACACTTGACTGACTTGGTTATGGTGATCTTCCAGATTACGGGAGTAAATGAGTATGTCGTCAATGTATACAATAACACTTTTATGGAGGAGGTCCCTGAAGATATTATTCATAAAGTTTTGAAATATGGAAGGACTGTTTGCTAACCCATACGGCATGACCAAGTACTCATAGTGACCAGTAGGGGTGATGAAGGCGGTTTTCCACTCATCTCCTTCTCGAATACGGATCAGGTTATACGCGCTGCGAAGATCCAGCTTACTGAAAACTCGCGCCTCCCGAAGCTCCTCAAGAGCGGCTGGCACGAGTGGTAAGGGGTAAGCAAACTTCACCGTAGCTTCGTTTAACACCCGATAATCGATACACGGTCTGAGTCCTCCGTCCTTCTTGGTTACGAAGAAGAAGCTCGATGCGGCAGGAGATTTGGATGGCCGAATGAAACCCTGGTCGAGGGCTTCGTGGATGTAGCTCTCCATCGCCTCGTGTTCAGGACGGGAAAGAGGGTAGATGCGACCGTGCGGTAACTTGGCGTTGGGCAGCAGGTCGATGCTACAGTCGCAGGGCCGGTGAGGAGGTAGTTGAGTGGCACGTTCTTTACTGAAGACATCCAGGAAAGTGTGGTAGGTGGGAGGAACGTGCCGAGTGGGATCCGTGGAGGTGTGAGCTACAGTGGTTGAGTGAAGGGGAAGAGAGGGTTG
Source organism: Danio choprae (assembly GCA_903798125.1). Classification (NCBI taxonomy): domain Eukaryota; kingdom Metazoa; phylum Chordata; class Actinopteri; order Cypriniformes; family Danionidae; genus Danio; species Danio choprae. Next base: position 7,641 of record CAIGQW010034152.1, read on the forward strand.
GTGGTTCGGTAAATGATGGATGTGTTTTTGGCAGGCTTTACTCCATTCGAGGATCTGTCCGGTGCTCCAGTTGATGGTGGGCTGGTGTTGAATCAACCAGGGACGACCCAACACAACATCAACGTTGGCCCTGGGCAAGACCAGGAGGTGAAGTTTTTTTCTGGTGACCTGGGGAGATCGTCAAGGTGACCTGGCGCGTCCGACGGGTAATCTGGCCCTCGCCTAGTGGTGTATTCTGGATGGTGTAGATTCGATACCGGGTTTCATTCATCACTGTAGGGATGCGATGTTTACTGACGAAATGGGTGGAGATGAAGTTTCCAGCGGCTCCAGAGTCCACCAGGACATTGATGGAGAAATTGCAAGAATTAGTGGTTAGAGTGGCTTGCAGATGCGGGATGTTACAAATGGATGGGGTGATGGAACAAGCACTCACCATAGGACGAGGCGGACGGACTGGGCAGCCAGAGATGAGATGGGTCGCTTCCCCACAGTATAGGCAGAGTTGCAGACGGAGTCGTCTGTTGCGTTCAGCGGAGGTAAGGTGGTAGGCGTCGGTGATCATGGGCTCCTCGGAGTCGGCTGAAACTGATGGAGGACGGTGAAGGCGAGGGGTATCAACAGTGGAGAGCGAAGGTGATGAGTGAGGATGAGATGGTGCTTTGTGAATGGTTGTAGGGGTGGAACAAGCATTGAGGTGTTGAGAGACACTGACAGCCTTTCGGATGAATACCTCCAGATCGGCGTTGTCATCGTAGATTACCATATGCTGGCGAACGTTGGGTGTCAATCCTTGACGGAAGGCGGCGAGCAAGGCGACTTGGTTCCACCCACTACTGGCGGCGAGAGTGCGGAAACGAAGAGTGTACTCATGAATGGTGAGTTTGCCTTGAGTGAGGGATATAAGTTCGTCGTGAACTGATAGTGGGGTAAGTGCGGTGCCGAAGACTTCTTTAAAGTGCTGGGTGAAGGTGTGATAGGAATTAAGGACTGGGTTGCTGGCGTTCCAGAGGGCGTCAGCCCATTGCAGAGCTCGGCCCGTGAGGAGAGAGATCACAAATGCGACTTTGGATATTTCGGTGGGGAAGGAGTTTGAGTTGGTCTCAATGTATAGAGAACACTGCAGCACGAATCCAGCACAGGTTTGGGGATTATCCGCATAACAGGCGGGACGAGAAAGAGCTGAGCTCGACATCGCGAGCGGGTTGATGGGAGGATTCGTGGGTTGTTGGTTTAGCGCCGCTGCTTCCGGGTGTGAGTCAGCGGCGATCCCGGAAGGATTAGCGTGACCGTCCATGATCCGGGAATGTATTATTCGGTCTGGTATCCTGTCACGGATCACAGAAGGCAGAGACAGAAGTATCTTTTCACACGGTGTTTATTTAAAACACAGGATAGTCTGTGCACCGGGGTGCGAGTAAACAGTTCAATGTTGAGTCAAGCTTAGATGAAGAATCACTTCCCTTATGTTGAGCAAGCCGATGACAGGGGTTAGTCTCTGGGTACACGGAGTAGTAGACAGCCTTGACGGGAGATCGGGAAGAGCAGATGAAGAGTGTTGCGATCATGTGAAGATGATACCAGACAATGAAGGACTGGAGCGGGTGAGTCTATATAGGGTGCTGGTGATGAATGGAGCAGGTGATGGTGATGAGTGCACAGGTGTGTGTAATCAGTACTCTGGTGAATGAGTGCGTTGTGTAGTGGCTGGAGAGTGTGACTGGTGACCAGGGCTGATAGAACGTGCAGGGGGTGTGACAGTACCCCCCCCTCCACGGGTGACTCCTGGCACCCTGGACCGGCGGCGTGGACGACCACGGCCTCGAGGAGCTGGACGGTTGGGATGTTGCCGGTGAAATACTTCGAGGAGAGAGGGATCTAGAATGTCCTCCCGGGGTGTCCATGACCGCTCCTCGGGGCCGAATCCTTCCCAATCGACTAAGTATTGGATCCGGCCGTCCCGCCGCCGGGAGTTGAGGATTTCCTTGACCTGGTAGATATTGTCGTCCACGACTTCAGGTTGGGCTGGAGGGGGAGGCAGCTCTGGGTCTGTGGAGGGAGGAGAGACGGGATCAGTGAAGGGTTTCAGGAGAGATACATGAAAGGCAGAAGGAATACGGGAGTGAGGTGGCAGGTTGAGGCGGTAGGTGACAGGATTAATTTGGGAGTGAATGGTATACGGCCCTATGTAGCGGGGACTCAGCTTTCTACAGGGCAGTCGGAGACGGATGTTTTGGGTTGACAACCACACTTTATCTCCGGGATGGTATACAGGGTTGGGTAGTCTGCGGCGGTTGGCGGCGTCAGTATGTCTCCGTACTGCCCGTTGGAGGTGTATATGAGCTGAGTCCCATACCCTCTCGCTCTCCTGGAACCAGTGGTTCACCGCGGGCACTTCAGAGGCTTCGCCGGTCCACGGAAATAGGGAAGGTTGGTATCCAAGAACACACTGAAAGGGGGTTAGTCCCGTGGACGCTTGGCGAAGAGAGTTCTGAGCATACTCGGCCCACGGTAAGTACTGGCTCCAGGTATTCTGGTGATGAGCACAGTAGGTCCGGAGGTAGCGTGAGATCTCCTGAATCTTGCGTTCGGTCTGCCCGTTAGTCTGTGGGTGGTAGCCGGATGAGAGACTGATTGATGTTCCGAGCAACTGAAAGAAGGCCCGCCAGACCCTGGAGATAAACTGTGGTCCCCGGTCGGAGACGATATTTTCGGGGATGCCATAGTTGCGGAACACATGGTGGAACAGTGTTTCCGCGGTTTCTAAAGCAGTAGGTAGGGCCTTGAGTGGGATTAATTTGCACTGCTTGGAGAATCTGTCGACCACCACCAATATAGTGGTGTGACCTCGGGATGGAGGCAAATCTGTGGCAAAATCGAGGCCAATGTGGGTCCAGGGCCGGCGGGGAATGGGCAACGGTTGGAGTTTGCCCTCAGGAAGACGATGTGGAGTGGTGGTTACGGCGCAGACCGAACACCCCCGGACATACTGGGCAACGTCCTTGGCCATACCTGGCCACCAGTATTTCCCACGCAGGAGCGAGAGGGTTCGCCTGCTGCCCGGGTGTCCTGAACCGAGGGAGGTGTGCGTACTGTCGAGGAGGGTAAGACGGTGACTGGATGGAACGTAGGTTAACCCTTGAGGAGGATCCGGAGGGGATGGTTCCTCGAGGGTGGCGGCACGAATCTCCTCGTCAATTTTCCACAATATGGGAGCGATGGAGATGGAGGGTGGAAGAATAGGTTCGGGAGCTTCTGGAACCGGATCAGGTGAGTAAAGACGGGAAAGGGCATCCGCTTTACAGTTTTTGCTCCCTGGCTGGTACGTGATGGAGAA
>CAIGQW010034156.1:0-11524 GCA_903798125.1 Danio choprae
ATATATATATATATATATATATATTCAAGTTTACAACTTACAGTTTGGGATTTATTCACAGCTGTTTTTATTTATTTAGAATTTTTTGTGCAATTTGTAGACACTTTATTGCTTATAACTTTTAAAACACATTTTAAACTTGGAATTCCAAATGAATATTTTGTAGTTATGAGGAAAAAAAGTACAATTGTTAGATATGAACTCAGAATTGTGAAAAACCTCAAGGAAAAACCTGAGAAAATTTCAACAAATTATGCAGAGAAAAATTCTGAAATATGAGAAATAAAGTCATAACTGATATTAAAACGTCAGAATTGTGAATCTGAAAGTTTACTTCGCTCACTTTTTTCTCTGCAAATTTGTGTTCAAATGTTTATATTTATTAAGAAAAGAAAAATGTTTTTGATATTTCATTCATTCATTCATTTTCTTTTTGGCTTAGTCCATTTATTAATCTGGGGTCACCACAGCGGAATGAACCGCCAACTTATCCAGCATATTTTTAACACAGCAGATTCCCTTTCAGCTGCAACCCATCACTGGGAAACACCCATACACTCTCAATCACACACATACACTACAGCCAATTTAGCTTACCCAATTCACCATACCGCATGTCTGGACTGTGGGGGAAACCAGAGCACCCGGAGGAAACCCACACAAACACGGGGAGAACATGCAAACTCCACACAGAAATGCCAACTGACTCAGCCGAGGCTCAAACCAGCGACCTTCTTGCTGTGAGGCGACAGCACTACCCACTGCGCCACCCTTTGATATTTCATATTCAACCTTTTCTTCTCTTAATTACTAGTTAGTCTATATGCCACAGAACTGTGACTTTTTATTGACTCAAACTATTCTACAAGAAAAAAAACATAAAATTGCTAGATCAACTACAACTAATAATTGCAAGAATGCATATAAACTCAGGATTGTGAGTTAAGATTTGTATTTTATTTTATCTTTTTCAAAATTGAAATTTATATCTTGAAATTTGGACTTAAAGACTTTTGATTCAGAGTTAAGCCTATTTGCAGTAAAAAACAAAACTCTCAAACACAAGATAAACTCTTAGTTTCTAACAAACTGTCTTGCATTTGTGAGTTTTATAGCCTATTAACAATCCAGACATTTATTCTTTAAATGACCAGTTTAGTCTAGGCCTATATGCAAGTTAGGCCTAATTGCAAGTTAACTTAATCACAGTTGTAACTTACAATTTCAACTTAAACTCAAAATTCAGAGTTTGTCTCATAGTTCTGAGAGGGGGGGGGGGGAAGCTAGGATTGCTATAACCTCAATTACAAGAAATATAGGAATTGCGAGAAAACCTTTAAACACATTTTATGAGGTCACAGTTCACAGAGAAAAAAGCAAGATGTTAACTCAGAATCAGTTGGCTAGATCATAGGCAAGTGGACAGATAACAAGTGTGAAATGCTATTACCCTAAATAAATAGCCAATATAAATAAAATACATGACATTTTTATCAACACACCTTATTTTTAATTAATAGTGTTTTAAAGCAGATTCAAATGAATGTCATGGCTACAACAGTCTTAACTGGCATATAACAAATGTAAAGTTTTAACATGTGTTAATAAATTGGACTCTTTATGGAACGCTTGATGACGTTACATGCGACACGAGGAAGTTTTACTGGATTGATTATTTGGGAGTGTACTTACTGTAAAGTGTTTTGGGTTGACTTTTCCAACTCATTAAAAAAATCTTATTTCCAAACTTTTGTATATCCCAAAAATTGTATTCTTTGGTTACTCTCTGCACTTAGATCCTTCTCATTGTAAATTTATTATTAATTTATTGCTTTTTCTGGCTAAATTTGACATCCATAAATGTACATTTTCAAAGAAACACCCTTACTTTTTTATTTTCAGAAAGGATTTTGATTTATATGTGAACTCCTTAAAAGACTCTAATAATAATATTGCATGTAAAACTCTTTCTTGGTGTAAATCATTTAAACTTGTTAAATTTGCTGGCTTTTTTTATGTAACCCTTTTTATCTCTTTGTTCATATTGTATGTTTTTTCTTGAATGATTAAAAAAATTAAAATACCGAATCGATTCTTTGAAACAATCTGCTCAAAAGAATCAAGTTGCATAAATGACTCGCTCGAGAACGCGCTCTCCTAAACTCGCGACTTTCTGGCGCCGAGAGCGGGACGTCCTTTTCAGAGTATGAGAACTTGTAGTTGCGGTTCTGTCAGAGCAGCATGTACGCGTGCACCTGCAGCACATCGCAGCCCGTCTCTCTCTGTTTCAGTTTTCCTCGGTCTCGCTCTTCAAGCACATCAGTCTTTGTTTACTCGGCTTAGGCTTTACGCAGACACCTTTTCATCCCAGGTAATTGATAGCACACTATTTGCAGGTCAAGTGCAATGCTTAGAGACGCAATCCTGATAAAGCTGGATCAGCAGTTGTCTAGTTGAGTCCCTGGGTCACCCCTGCATGAGAACAAAGTGTTTTAGCACATCCAGTATACTTTCACATATAGCTATAAGTGGGAATATATGCTTATTTTTTGTAGGGCCAATTTATATAGGGTAAAAATCAATAACAATTAACACCATATTGCCCTAGTTGATTGATTACATTAAGAATTACTAACATTTCTGATATTACAAGTTTTCTAAAATGTTATGTTTAAATATGCAAATGAGACATTTCATTATCATTCATTCATTCATTTTCCTTTGGCTTAGTCCCTTTATTCATCAGGGGTCGCCACAGCGAAATGAACCGCCAACTTATTCAGCATATGTTTTACGCAGCGGATGCTCTTCCAGCCACAACCCATTACTGGGAAACACCCATACACTCTCATTCACACACATACACTATGGCCAATTTAGTTTATTCAATTCACCTATCGCATGTCTTTGGACTGTGGGGGAAACCGGATCACTCAGAGAAAACCCACGCCAACACGAGGACATTTCATTATATATACACTGATTTGCATACGGGCCTCACGGTGGCGCAGTGGGTAGCACGTTCGCCTCACAGCAAGAAGGTCGCTGGTTCGAGCCTCGGCTGGGTCAGTTGGCGTTTCTGTGTGGAGTTTGCATGTTCTCCCGTGTTGGCGTGGGTTTCCTCCGGGTGCTCCGGTTTCCCCAACAAGTCCAAAGACATGCGGTATAGGTTAATTGGGTAAGCTAAATTGTCCGTAGTGTATGGGTGTGAATGTGAGTGTGTGGATGTTTCCCAGTGATGGGTTGCAGCTGGAAGGGCATCCGCTGCGTAAAACATATGCTGGATAAGTTGGCGGTTCATTCCGCTGTGGCGACCCCAGATTAATAAAGGGACTAAACCGAAATGAAAATGAATGAATGAATTAAGGTTTTTACAGAGAGGATGTTGAAAATCTTTTATCACTCCATTATTCAGAAAATGAAGCAAAAATCAAAAAAAGAATAAAATTTTTTTACAGTTTTGTATAATACCATGTTAAACTTCTGTGTATAAATCTTTAGAATACAGATAATTCACATTTAAAGTCTGGCTAAAGTGGAGATTTATGGCTCAGTGCAGCAGGAAAAAACCCAACTCATTTTGAGAAACTAGTTTTAGTAAAAGATGTATTGTAATGGAAATCTGTAAATAAACACCTAAACATGTATTTTGTATACTTTCTTTACATCAGAAACTTAAACACTTAAAGGGACAGTTCCTCACTATTTACTCACAATCAAGTGTTTCTAAACTTTTACAAATGTCTTTTTTTTCTGTTGAACACAAAACAAGAGATTCTGATTAGTTTTGGGATAAAAGCACCCACGGACATCCATAATGCGAACAAAAATACTCAGGAAGTCAATGGCTGCTGCTTTTCAGAATTCTTCAGCATATCTTCAAGAAGAAATTAACAAACAGGTTTAAAACCAGGGAGAGTAAATAATGACAGAATGTTTTATTTTTGGGTGAACAAACCCTTTATGAAAACCTCAAAATTGACAGTTGTATGAAGTAAAAAAACAACAACAAATGTTTTTGCCTGCAGAGTCTTGCCTTAAATGTTCGCATGTTTCCCCTTTACGTCACACACATTGACCTACTGTAACTGGCAATGCTTTTGAAATGCGAAATATTCCTGTAGTGGCAGAGAAGGAAATGTTTACTGGTGTTATTATGCTAAGGGTGAGTCTGCAAGTCATCACGATGGACTAGTATCTTAAAATGACACAGCGGAGAGTGTTTTCTGACCTTTCCCTCCAGAGACTATCAGTGGTGCAAACACAAAGGAATGTGTCTAACTTTACATGACTGAATGGCATCCCTCAGAGCATCACACAGAACCCAGAGCTTGCCTTTCTGGCTCTCTCTGTGCCCGTTACTGAAGTACACAAGCCAAAAGGAATAGAGTTTCAGGATAATGTTCTTTTCTCAGCTGTTTCAGGGAAATATGAGCAGAAGAACATGTTTTCTCAATCCAGAGTGCTCCTGAAGTCATGCCAATTTTCAGGCAGTGTGTATTCTGAGAAACATTCATTATATCAACTTATGGCCCCACATTTTGGCTCTCTACACTCTGTTTGTGTGTTTGTAGAATGAGGATGACTGTCAAATGTTTGTCAAATTCTTTCTTTATTTATTTGCTTGCAGTGTGAAATAGTTCATTTTGAAGAAAAGCCCAGTTTAGAATTAGGTGAAAGTAGGCCTCATTGTGTAACAGTTATGTACAATAAAATTAACGTGGTAATAATGTCTGCTTTGATTTCTGTAGTCAGCAGGTGCTAAAACAAATAAATAAATGTAAAAGTACTGTAGTAAAAAGTCACAATTGAACAGTATTTTGTTGGCAAATATTGCAAAGTAATTATATTACATGCTGGGTTCCACACAATCAGTTTGTGTTGGGGCAACATGAAGGAATGAACTTGTTAGGTTTTACAAATTGAAGTGGATTAAACAAAACATTTAAGTTGTCCAAAGAAAACCCTCAAGAATTGGGTTGTTTCAGCTCATTTTAAATAAGTAGTTTGAACAAGCAGCCAACGTCATTTTTTGAGTGGATATACAAGGTTTATTTATTCACTAATGATGAGAAAAATATAATAATTAATATAATACATTTCCAAAACATTTCTTCTTTTATATTATATTATATTATATTACATTATATTACTAAATTAGATAAAGTTATAAAGAGAGAGAAGGACGGAACAAACTAAAGTGTTTTCCATAAATTATAATTTAATATCCATTCAGTATTATATTACATTAAATGATGATGCTTATATATAGTTCTCCCCGTGTTCATGTGGGTTTCCTCCTGGTGCTCTGGTTTCCCCCACAAGTACAAAGACATGCGCTATCGGTGAATTTGGTAAGTTAAATTGTCTGTGTTTGAATGGGACTGTATGGGTGTTTCCCAGTGATGGGTTGCAGCTGGAAGGGCATCCGCTGTATAAAACATATGCTGGATAAGTTGGCGGTTCATTCCGCTGTGCTGACCCCTGATTATTAAAAGGACTAAGCCGAAAAGAAAATGAATGAATATCATATTATATATTATCCTTGGTTTTCTTGTAACCTCGACTTAACGTACATTTAACTGGATGTTTTATGTGTCTTATACGAATTTGTACCCATATCAACATGTATTTGCTACTTGATAAAGCGTTTCAGCAAAGACTTCCAGAAGCGACAGTTGCATGTTTCTACATCTGTCCCATCAGAAGCAGCCAGTGCTGATGACCTCGGGTGCAGTTGTTTACATGCTCTTTTGAGTTGGAGTCTAAGAGACGCCTCAGGCATGACTTCACAAGACAGGTGCTGTTTGCCCTGCTTCCCCACAACTGTGCCCAGACATCAAAGGTGGGAATCAGAGCTTTAGATAGATGCTATATCTGAACTGACCTCAGAGCTGTTTCAGGTAGCCATGTGCTTGAGACACTTAGGCCCCGTTTACACTGCCAGTTAAATTTGACCCAATTCCGATTTTTTGCTCATATGTGACAGATCGGATCTGTTCTCTGACCGTGTAAACATGAAAAAAATGCATGCATATTCAGAGATCGGTTTCAGGCCTCCTTCATATGTAGAAATAAATCAGATATAAATCAGATATGTGACAATGCGACTATCATGTAAACAGGCAGATCGGATTTATTGAGGCATTCTGTTTTGTACGTCATTAAACTTGCGACAAGGTAGTACTTCTCCGCGGTTTAAAGAGCGTGTGTGAAGACGCCGACACTATAAACAACAACAACAGAGGAAACATTGAGGAGGAAAGTTGTCAGTCACCACAATTTGCTCCCACCAGACCTGAGATCTCTCTCGTACCCACAAATTCCTCTGAATGGTGGAGGGCACCATATATAAACCATAGGCGCAAGCTGCGATGACGGCCCTTATCCTCCTTCTCCACCTCAAAATCATTATAAAGTAGGGCAAACTTCGCATATTTCGCAGAGCTAAAAGCAAGACAATTTCTTACATCGTGGCTAGTGTAGTGCAGATGCTTGAACCCGCCTTTACGCATGTGCGACGTCGTAAATTGTATGGTGAGGGTAAACACATGAATCGGATATGGGTCACAATTTAAAGGACGTGTAAACGGACAGGCCCAAAAATTAGACATAGGTAACAAATCGGAATTGGGCATCAAGACCTAACAGTGTAAAGGGGACGATAGACACTATGTGAAGAAAGACAGGGAAGGATTTGCTCTGAATAACTTGAGTGGAGGCGGCACGATGGCTCAGTGGTTAGCACTGTCGCCTCACAGCAAGAAGGTTGCTGGTTCGAGTCCCAGCTGGGCTAGTTGGCATTTCTGTGTGGAGTTTGCATGTTCTCCCCGTGTTGGGTTTCCCCCACAGTCCAAAGACATGCGCTATAAGTGAATTAGATTAACTAAATTGGCTGTAGTGTATGAGTGTGTGTGTGAATGTGATAGTGTATGGGTGTTTCCAAGTATTGGGTTGCGGCTGGAAAGGCATCCGCTGCATAAAACATATGCCAGAATTGTTGGCAATTCATTCTGCTGTGGCAACCCCTGATAATCAGGGACTAAGCCGAAGAAAAATGTATGAATAAATGACTGAGTGGAAATATACGCTCACAATATAGAGGAGTCACACCTGACTGTTAATAAAGAATGCATGAGGAAGTTAGTGTGTGTGCTTTTCATCACACATGATGGATTGAGCTGCGGCTGTAGTCTCTTTCTATAGTAACAACTAGAGCTGACCTCCAAATGACAGCAATATGTTCATCCACACCAGTGTTCAACTACGTAGAGCCAGAATTTTACTATGCAACTATGCAATAATTTATAATTGGAATCATGGTTTTGTTAGCTATCAAACACATAAACAAGCAAATTTGCACAAAAAGCAAAAATAAAAAAAAAGCCCGTAACTGGCATAACTGAGATCACTTCCAAATCACTTCTGAATCATTTCAGCCCAAACTAAAGATGGAAAAAGGATTTTTATCATATTTATATTTTGCTAAAGATATCTTACCAAACATTCAAAACAATGGCATGCTAAATATGCTTGCTGTGTACATAAGTGATAGTATTTTTTATCAGAACTAATAAAATGCGTAAAATAATCAGCACCAGGAATTCTTCCGTGTTTCTGAAACTTGTATTGACCTGTAATGGACAACATTGCAGGTATGAAGGAAAAATCTTGTATAGTTTATTTTAATCAAATCACACATGCCAGAACACACCATAAGAGGATGTACAATGGATGAATTGACCCTTCGTGCAATTGACCATTGCGTTACTAAAAGTAAAACAACAACAAAAACATGGCTATTGTAAACCACAGTAACCATAAATCAACAATTAGTTTGCTACACTTACTATAGTTTAGCCATAAGCTGCATCTGAAAACACATAGTACTCTAGTAGGCATTTGAATTTGTGCTTTTTCATGATTATTAGGAAAGTGCATTTAATATGGTATAAATGTGTGTGGTATGAATGGAATTCGGATGTATACAACCCCCATTTTCTCATTATTACATGATCTGTCTGTGATAGTTGTGTTGCTTCAATTTAATTCATAAATTCTCTCCTCTGGGATATTCACAATTTAAAAAAAAATCCAAAACTTCTGCCCTACTGTTTCTTGTTTACAATGAATTCACATATACAACTGGCCTGTATTGTATTTTACATACTACATATATAGGGAAGTATGCAATTTTGGATGGCTTTGTAGTAGAACTGTGGTTCTACAAACAGCAATCAATGTGGCAAAAATATGGGTACTACACTTTTACTATAATAAATCCACTGTCTTTTCATGAGAGACATTTACATTTCCTTGAATGAGACTTTAATAACTGAGGATTGTTAAGGAAGAACTAATTTACTAATAAATTAGACTGTTCAAAGCTTCATACTGTACAAAAGACAAAGTGATTTACTAGAATAAACAACTTTCAAAGTTGCAGAGAGAGACTTTGAGAGAAAAATAGAGCTGAATTCTGACTAACTAGAATTAGGTAAACACTTAAATGCAACTGCATAGGTGAGAAAAGATCCATTCGGAACAAACCAACTAACTTGAAAGAATCAGAATTTCCATTGCAAAACCTGAGAAAGTGCCGAACCATCTAGAACAAACCTGAATGGCATTCCACAAAAACACAACACAATAGACAAAGAAGACTTGTTTAGGATGATCTGACTGTCTAGAATGAACTGGACTTTCCAGCACAAATATACGGTACGAATGTTCACTCACTCAGACATGAAAATGGCAATGTAGCATCCCGACTCATTGGAAAAGTAGGTTGTTACTGGAAAAACGATATTATTTCAAAAATGGTCAACCTACTATCATGCTGTAGCTAAGTGTAATGTAGCTAAGTTAGTAGAAGCACTACCTGTCGTTAGCAACTCCCAGCACACAAACAGACTCTGCAGGTGTTTGAAATGTGTGCCAGTTGCACCTAAGGCTCTCTGGGCTTCCCCACCCATGTCAACAAAACAACCTGACACCAGCACGCGCAACTTCTATAAACTCCTCTATTACAACAAAACTTGAGAAAAGTGCATCACTTCAGAACTGTCCCATTGTCTCCACAGCTTCACATTTTTGACTGATCATCTTTTAACACAAGCCCTCATACAGTACGAGTGCTTGCCTTGGTCATGAAGTTTACTCCCTGGTGTTAAGCTGAGTGTGGTAGGTTGAGCATCCAGGTGGGGAGCCCATATGTGGATGTCATGGGGAGTGTTCTAGCTGGGGGGCTGCTAGTGCTTGTAGAGGATGGGGAGGCTGTTGCCCACAGGGAGAACACCTGCTTACCCTGCCCCGCTCTCACACTCCCTCCACTGCCCCAGCTGCATGCTGCGGGCATCTGCCCACCTCTGGGTAATGGAGCTGTCACTCTGGCTGGCTGCTCACCACAAAGGCTTGACCTAATTTATCTGTCCTGTCTTCCACTCACCAGTATGTCCACTGTGAGGCTGTGTCTTTCATCAGTCTTCAGTTCTGCATGCTGCAGAATCGCCTGCTTTGTCCTTTGTTGAGGTGAGGTGGAGTTTGAACAACTTTTACGCTAATATGTTCACTAAAGTTGCTGAAACTCCACCTCACCTCAATTTAATCCTCATTAAAGTGTCCGCACACCAGAGGAAGCTGAATATAAATTTGAATTGAAATGAGTTTAAAATCAATTGGATTTTCAAAAACAAATTGCATTAACGATTGCTTTTTTTCATAAAAACAGAGTAGAAACAAGAACATACTCTGGATGGTGTACAGCGATGGAAAGAACTACAATCCCATCAAATAAAAAAATAGGAGAAATAAAAAAAAAGTGGAGAAATAATAATAAAAAACGATTTTTAAATTATGTTATTTCCTTTAGAAACATTGCATGCTGCAACATATTCATACATGTAAAATGTTTAAAGTAGTTTGAGACTTTGTGGAAGCTCTTTTTTTTCTGTGACTAACAAACATGTGACAGATTCAAGGAACCCAAAGTCTATCAGGTGACAAAAATATAAAGAGAGAGAAAAAAACCTTGGGAGAAACCATGCTCAGTGGTCCAGATCTCTTCTGAAGTACAGCTGCAGTTTAGCCATGCAGCAGTAGACAACTGGCTTATCAGTGGCCTTGTACACGATGAACGTCCGTCCTTCTTGATAGAGGCTCAAGACCCACCTGGTATTAAGATGTATTTTGTGAAAACAAGTGAATGACACTAAATACAGGTATAAATGTTAAAGCTTGTTCATATTTGACAACTTCTAAATGTAGTCAAAAATGCTTTCTAATGGACTGCTTTCGTAGCTTAAACACTAATGTGGTCAAATGCATTTGGCCAACCACCAAATAGTACCTTCTCTCCTACTGACCTAATCCATGATTAGGTTTGTTTATTGTAACCAAAATTAATTGTCTGATTGCAACACAAACCAATAGTGTTCAGTGTAGTTTTGTGGAGCAGTGATGAAAGCTGCTGTTCTTGTACCATTTATCATTCACATGTAAATTGCCTGAGGTTATTTCACAATGTTAGATCACTAGTTCAGAAAAGACCCATGCCTACACCCATCCATAGACCCTCCAATCCGGGAAAGCAGAAAAGTGGACCAAAGAGACAGCTTTAACACCAGGTGTAAACAGGAATGTTTGTCCTTTGTTTACTTTTGAAATGATTTAACAAAGTGCATCTTTATACTAAAAATAAAGGTTCTAAAACAGGGTTTTTGCACTGATGCCATTGAGGAGACATAGTGTGCAGTTCTTACAACAGTTCTTACAACTATTTCTTTAGAATGAAGTACATTTAAATAATCTAACAAACCCTTTCCTATGAAAAGAAAATAATCTTTTATTTTATTACAGTTGAAGTCAGAATTATTAGCTCTCATGAATTATTAGCACCTCTGTATACTTTTCCCCCAATTTTTTATCTTTGCCATGATGACAGTGCATAACATTTTACAAGATATTTTTCAAGTTATTAGTATTCAGCTTAGTGACATTTAAAGGCTTAGCTAGGTTAATTGGGCAAGTTAGGGTAATTAGGCAAATCATTGTGTAACGATGGTTTGTTCTGTAGACAATTGAGAATATATATATTGCGTAAGGGAGCTAATAATATTGACCTTAAAATGATTTTATAAAATTAAAAACTGCTTTTATTTTAGCCAAAATGAACTGACTTTCTACAGAAGAAAAAACATAGGAAATACTGTGAAAAATGTCTTGCTCTGTTCCTCGCTCACTGAAAAATACCCTAATAATTTTCATTCAGTCATTCATTTTCATTTCGACTTAGTCCCTTTATTAATCTGGGGTCGCCACAGCAGAATGAACCGCCAACTTATCCAGCATATGTTTTACGCAGCGGATGCCCTTCCAGCTGTAACCCATCTCTGGGAAACATCCATACACACCAATTCACACTCATACACTACGGACAATTTAGCTTACCCAATTCATCTATACCGCATGTCTTTGGGCTTGTGGGGGAAACCGGAGCACCCGGAGGAAACCCACGCCAACACGG
>CAIGQW010034158.1:0-19903 GCA_903798125.1 Danio choprae
TTTTTAAATGGAAACTAAATGACTGACTATTCACACTGATTCAGCTCTGAATCGTGTGTCCTGTGATTTTAAAGAATATTTTAATCTGTTTATTTAGCAATGTCCTTGTACTGGTGGGCAATTGGATTTTTATCTAACACTATGATATTATGTTGACCTTGTTCCATATTATTAACTTCTTACATTGTACATTTACAGTTTAATATTTATTTTGTAAATGTGTTGTATTGATTGTGTTGTGGTTAGCTTGTTTTATGAAAAGAAATTTGAGAAACCTTTAAATTCACTACAATTATAAATAATAACAACTATTATTATTATTATTATTGTTATTATTATTATTATTATTGGCATATGTAGGACTCTAGGTTTTCCAGTATGTGGCCTAAGAAAGTGAAATCAGCAGAAAAGCTACAATCTGATTAGAGGGGACTAAAACAGATTTCAAGTAATTGGATTTGAATAGGATTTAAAGCCACATATTGAAAGTGTTTAGCTAAAAAAAAAATATTTCATGATATGTTACAACTGCATATGCAAAAAAAAAATGTATTTAGGTTGACAGTCTAGACCAGGCTTAAGAGTCAGAAAGTCATAGGTCAGTAAACAAGCAGCAAGCAAAGCCTTCTAAAACCAATTAATAACAGCTTAACATATAACAACATAGCATGTTTCAACAACCATTCAAATATTTGGGGTCACCATGATTTTAAAAACGACACAAAAGCTTCCTGAAACTGCCCAGATTTTCAAATGCTAGCGTTCATAACACATGAACATGTCAACTGGCAACTTTATACTATTCCTGCAACAAGTAATACACATGCAAACAGCATCCATGCTTTCTTTAAAAAATTAAATAAAATCGAATGGTATTGTTACACTTTGCCAAACACATTTTCTTTTGGTTGCAACAAAAAAGTCTCACTTCTTCTTGCCTTCTACCTCAACCCATTTTTTCCCCTGAAGCAGACTGAAAAGGGAACGCTTCTCCTTTGATTGAAAATTCAGTGCCGAACAAACAAATCTTTAAAAAAAAAAATGCTGGACTGTATTTATTCATTCTTCAAAAGGAAAGTCACACACATTCGTATCATCTGACCCATAAAAACAAACCAACCAACAAGAAGCGGTTTCAAAACATTTCATTAAATGAAATAAGCTTAAATAAGCACATTAGATTAAATCGTCAATGTCATATTTATAAATGTTGGCAGAAAAATCGCACAAGCACTATGAAAGTTCTCTGGAAATCATATTTAAAGAGCAAGAGGTGCTTTACAAGCATCTCTTCAGTATGACCCTGCAGTCACACTTTCAACTGATGTGTTATTTAGCGCAGCCAATTACGTCTTTTTCACTTCCCCATTGTCATTTTTTTTTCCCACTTCCTCTCTGCCGACCATGTGACTTTGCATCTAATTGTGGAAAACTGCACTTCAGAGGGCTGTGAAATCGCACAAGCACACACAAATGTGCAAGTCACTCATCCAGTTACATTTGTGTCTGTGCATTTGCATGGTCATTGAGCAACATGTAACTGCATTGTCATTGCTGATCAGACGGCCTGCGAGTCGTGATTTTGCATTAGTCACTGTGAAACCATTTTAATTCAAGGCGAAGGTTCTGACACACTTACCTAGCAGAGCGTATCCAGGCACACCCACACGCGCGCTTGCCGCACAAAAACAAATAAACAGCAACTTCAGATGAGAAAGCGAGCGCTGGGTGCTAATCTGCGATTAGTGAGGGTCATGGTTTTGGAGTTAATACCCTGGTTTTCAAAGGATTTCTCTGGCTCATGTGTGCCAGACTCTCCAGAGAGTATCCTAAACAGCCTTTACTCTGCCGCTAGACAACACAACACGCACACCTGGCATCACCACAGGCATCCTGTGTGCTCTAAAATTAAAAGTGACAAACACAAGTCATCGTATTTTGCACTGCCGAATGTAATGTTTTCTCTAAAGTCTACAAGAGCTTATAGAATGTAGCTTTACTTACATAAAAATTGCCCATATAAACCCTACAGAATGCAGTTTTATGCTCCTACAATTCAATTATGCTCCTACACATTCATTCACACACATACACTACGAACAATTTAGCTTACCCAATTCACCTACCGCATGTCTTTGGACTTGTGGGGGAAACCGGAGCACCCAGAGGAAACCCACGCCAACACGGGGAGAACATGCAAACTCCACACAGAAATGCCAACTGACCCAGCCGAGGCTCGAACCAGCGACCTTCTTGCTGTGAGGCAATCGTGCTACCCACTCTGCGCCACCGTGAGGCCTTAGAGAGATTCTTTGTTTCAATTTAAGATGTAAAGTTTCACAATATATTTAACAAAAAACTCAACATATTAAGTTGAAACAAAGAACCTCTCTAAGTTGAGTTGACTCACATTTTCAAGGCAGCTGGTAAACTTGAGTTTGTAAGTTTAACAAATGTGAAATGTTTACAGTTTTGTCCCAAATTGCACAAGTTAAGGTGGAAATTTATGTTATGATACATTTCTTATTTTTGGTAGATACAAAATAATTCCGCTATTGATGTGAACGACTTTTAGAAAGCCCGCAATGGGTGTCTGTACAAAAGTCTGAAAGAATGAAAATAATATATTTATTTTCAAGGTGAGCAAATAAACTAATCTTTACCTTTTATTTGTCTTCATATAAGCAAGATATATGAAATAAACATCAAAATCTCAGACTCGCCTTATTAATATATATACCTTTAAACTATAATATAGGCTAATTATTCTAATAGACTGAAACAACAAACAGACTGCTTCAACCAGGATAAAGTGAGAAAAGTGACTAGCTGTCACTTTCAATTTGATGTACACAAACCCGATTCCAAAAAAAGTTGGGACACTGAACAAGTTGTGAATATAATCTGAATGTAATGATGTGGAAGTTCCAAATTTCATTATTGTATTCAGTATAGAACATAGATTACATGTTTACCACCGTGAGACATCCCTTCATCTTTTTACAACAGTCTGCAAACGTCTGGGGACTGAGGAGACAAGTTGCTCAAGTTTAGAAACAGGAATGTTCTCCCATTCAGCCTTCTAGCTTCAACTGTCTGTTCTCCAACTGAATGTTCTCCCTTTCAGCACCCTTGCCTTCAACTGTCTTAGGTTTTCTTTGTTGCATCTTCCCCTTTATAATGCACCAAATGCTTTCTATGGGTGAAACATTTGAACTGCGGGCTGGCCACTTCAGTACCTGGATCCTTCTTTTATGCATCCATGATGTTGTAATTGATGCAGTATGTGGTCTGGCATTGTCATGTTGGAAATGCATGGTCTTCCCTGAATGAGATGACGTCTGGATAGAAGCATATGTTGTTCTAGAACGTGGATATACATAAGCTTCCCATGCAACCCCATACCATCAGAGATGCAGGCTTCTGAACTAAGCGCTGACAACAACTTGGGTTGTCCCTGTCCTCTTTAGTCCAGATGACATGGCGTCCCAGTTTTTCAAAAAGAACTTTAAATTTTGATTCGTCTGACCACAGAACAGTTTTTCACTTTGCCACCGTCCATTATAAATGAGCCTTGGCCCAGACAAAACGCCTGCGCTTCTAGATCATGTTTAAATATTGCTTCTTTTTTGACCTATAGACTTTTAGCTGGCGAATGGCATGGTGGATTGTGTTCACCGACAATGTTTTCTAGAAGTAGTCCTGAGCCCATATTGCGATTTCTATTATAGTAGCAGTTTGTGATGCAGTGCCGTCTAAGTGCCTGAAGATCACAGGCATACAGTATAGTTTTCCTAGATCCTTACAGACATGAATTGTTCCAGATTCTCTGAATCTTTGGATGATATTATGCACTGTAGATGGTGTCAGTGTTCGTCCGTGTCTTCCTTTTGTTATTGTCATGTGATTCCTTTTGTCCTCTGACCAGGTGTGCGAGCCGGCAACACCGCCAAAAGGCGGAGTCCTGGTGGATACCCGCAAGACCAGCAAGAGTATCACCCACCCCACTATGCAAATGGACAGCGGCTGGACAATGGGAGGCTACTCATAGACTTCTGGGGCTGTAATATTTTTTTTAACCTTCCGCTGTTTTCAGGCAGCAATTACCTTCCGCTGTTTTCAGACAGCAACCAACTGTTTCCGCACAGTTTTTTAATCTTCCTTCTGGAAAAAAGCCTCAGCTCCAGGGTCATGAGTAGCTTCCCACGGGTCCCCCAAAACTGCAGCCAGTCATCCAGCTCCAGCACTGCTGCAGTCAGCCAGCCCCCCAGCTCGCCCTCCAGCTCCGGAAATGGAGCTCACTTGTGGGTGCTACCCGTGTGCGTTGCCCTCTGGAGGGTGTCGCCCAGCGTCAGTTCCTGCAACCTCCGAGCTGCGGACTCCACCTCGGCCCTTCGACCCTAGGGCTCCGCGGGGACGCGCCTTCAAAAGGGGGGGGGGTACTGTCAGTGTTCGTCCGTGTCTACCTTTTGTTATTGTCATGTGATTCCTTTTGTCCTTCTCCCGCCACCGTCCGTGTTCATTTGTTCCACCTGTGTTCATCCCTTGTGTGTCATTAGTTTAATCATCCCCTCATCTATTTATACCCTTTCGTCTGTGTCCATTGTCGTCCGGTATTTTGATTCGTTTGGTTGTGTCCCATCTACCTGTATCCAGTGTTGTTGTCCGTAAGTGTTCCTTAATAAATCCGTTTATTATTTCATCCCGTGGTTGTCTCCGTCATGTCTACCTCCTCCGTCATCAAGACGTTACAGATGGTGATAACTTCAAACTCTTTGCAAATTTTCAATAGTCAATATTTGGCCTGAAATTGTAAAATGGCTCACTTTCAGCATTTGATATGTTATCTATATTCTATTGTTAATAAAATATAAGTTTATGAGATTTGTAAATTGGTGCATTCCTTTTTTATTCACAATTAGTTCAGTGTCCCAACTTTTTTGGAATCGGGTTTGTATATTATGTGCATATCTCGATTTTAATTTAGCATTAACTCAAAAAGTGGTGTGAATGTTAAGATGGTTAAATTTACTAAATACACAGCATTGTACTTTTACATTTTCTGGCTGATTAATAAGGATTTCCATGCTTAAAGTTAAAGTCTGTTATGTCAAGATTCATAAGGTTTGTGTTATGGCTTATAACACTTTAAATAACTTTTTTCTGGAGAAAATAAATACCACTAAAAAGGTTGCTAACCATGGTATTTATAAAGTTACAAAACTACAGCTTTGTTTTATTAATGAGTCTGTCTACTACATCAATCTCTTTTAAAAGAGCAATGAATCCCCGGTTTACAGACATATTTCATTTATAGAAAGATGTATCATTAATGGAAACATCTGTGGCATTGAATCTGTTGCTTGAATTGAAAAGCACAGAGCAGAATAAAAAATATGGGAAAACTGATGAGGAAAGTGACCAGAGGACAGGCAAAAAAAAGGAGGCCAACAGCTTTAATAATTGAATTCTTCATTAACAAAGCAATTATATTTTTCTTTCAGGCCAATTTGGAAGCGATCTGACATTACTGGCAGTGAAATAGGGGTTCTCTTACCGGGTGGGAGTCTGTGGAGTTGGGATCGGCTCCAGGAATTGTCAGATGGAGACTCTGGAGATAATATGTGGTCTGCATCTGCAATAGAAGAAGAAGAAAAAAAAAAACAGCCCACATAAACATGCTGGCTGTACTCACATCTCATTCAGTCTACTGTGATCCATTCAGCACTTGTACATACATTGTTTCTGAATATTGCTATTGATTATATTCTGAAATGGGGCAGGGGAAGAAAACAGCAAGTGGCAATATTTCAGCGCTTAAAAGCAGTTTGGTGCTTCATGGGAACAATCTCCAATATCCATTCACGCAGAAAGTCATTAGGTGTTTTTTTTTTTCCCCAAAAGTTAGAGCCATTGTCCTTTACGCAAACCTTAATTTAGGGCCCCAAGGACTAACAATGCAGGGTAACCTTTTTAACAGTCCGCAAGTGTCTCAAAAGACAAAACGCACTGGATGACAGGGTCTCAAAAGATGACCTTTAGTCATAATTGGATGGGAGAATCATGTTTTTCCGCAAGTTGGACTACAGTACAACAGTCCTTGTAGTTACAGCAGTTTACCATTAATACAAAAGCTCTGATACAGAGTTTCATGCTGTAAATATTTTAGATATTTCTACATATCTTTATGTATTTGTTTATGTATTTTGTTTTGTTTTGTCACTGCACGCTGATCTTCAGAGATCAGTATCTAGGAAAACAATTCATACACCTTTTAGCTACATAAGCTTTAAATTAATAGTCTAAAACAATGTGTTTTGTGCTCCATATTTTGGAGAAATGAAAAGAGATATACTTTGAAAATATTTAAACATGGCAGTGTTTACAAGCTAAATATATATATTTTTTCAAAATAATTTACTGAGGGCCTGTACAGTGATTCTGGCCGCATAGTGTCAGTACAACAATATAGGAGAAGCAACAATATACTATATGAGAGCAAATACAGCGCAAAGTTAAACTTGCACTGTTTTAAAAATGTTTTGAACTTGTAAAACGCATTCTTGAAGTGCAGCTGATCACAGAGAATGGAAACTTATCTTTTAATCCCAGTTACTTTGCAAATCCTGTTCTGTGGGCATGTTTATATGCGTTACTACAGAGACATGTTAATACGCGCTTGTCAATCAAATTGGTGGGTGGGGAAAACCGCACCTACGTCACGGCCTCAAAATCATTAGGAGTTGGATCCTTTTTTAACGTCAGGAATTAAAAAAAAATAAGAGAGACTTTTTGTGTTTATATCACTCCAGTATGACTAAATTTTAAAGTATGACTGTGGACACACTCGTAGGTTAGAACTACCTTCATGGTACCTAAAACACAGATTCCAGTGGTTTAGGTCGGTAAGGTGACATCAATTGAGTGGTTATGGGCCCCATGCCAGCTGTTGTAGGGTAGTAGAGATGTCCCCGTCTTTATTGCTTGTCCTTTCTAAATTACCTTGAGCTAAGCACATATAAAGACCTTAATGGAAGCACCTGTCTGCTCAAGGGCTTTATGCCCACCCGTCCCATAAAGGCTCCAAATGGCACTAACCTTTAATACGCCATAGACAAAGTCTCTGCTTATGACCATCAATCACTTGTATTTGACGACACCATTCATCAACACCAAGTCTATCCTTATTCAGTATGAGACACCTTGAGACTTCAAGCTAATAAAATACCTATGCAGTTCCCTTTTCAATACAAGAAATACTTTAAAGGTCCACTGAAGTGCTTTGAAATATGCATTTTAATTCGATGTTTGATGTAATCTCAACTGAAAAATGCAGAGAGGGTGAGACAGTAGCTCCTCCCCTTAAAAAAAACAGGCAATAGTGTTTGTTTTTATCACAGCTCTGCCAGTGAGAGTGGTTGAGATCAAGAGCATCAATTTTAAGGAGGTAGGGAATGTCAGATAGTAGAGAGCATTTGACTGGTCAAGATTTGATGAGAAACTGAATTATGAGGTGAGGTGAAAAAATAAAATAGTTGATCCATTTAGGCGAAAGTGACAGCTTTATATCAGTTTTATATTTTCTAAATGCAAATTTTGTCACACTAGCTTATAGATATCCTTAAAACGAACAAACTGAAACTAACACCTAAAATGTTTTATTTTAAATTCATGGGACTTTTAAGTTAATACACTAGTTGTAGAACTCCCTCTTTTTAAAAGTCTCATAACTGGCATGACAGATCTGAAAGATGTACAGTAACCTTACCTGGAAATAGACAGTCCAGTATGGAATGAGGGCCAGGAAAACAGGTAGTATTTTAACCAGCGCTTTCACTTCCTCCACCTTCTCATCTGAAAACCGGCCGCCGTACGTTACTTTAGCACCATCCAAAACAGTTGGCTTTGGCCTAAAGGGAAAACATGGTTTGTAACAAGCTTTTCTGTGTAGACATTATAAAAAAACATCACTGCAATATTTGTGAGCATATCAACAGCTCAGAAAGAAAGACAAAAGCAAAGAAACAAAGGAGCAAGAATTTTGACTTGTTTCCCCCAATTCCGAGATTATAATGTCAGGGTTTTTTTTTTTTCTTTTATAAAGAGTTCTTCTTTGGTTTAAAGAGAGGGTACAGCACTTGACAGCAACTTATGCCACAGAGACACAATGAATAGCACTGCGTGTCAGACAAACAGGAGAGCTGGATCAAAAGGTAGGTGAGGGATAACATCACACACTAATAGAGTCATGTTAAAAACCATGTGGAGGTTCCCATGAAAAAAAGCTGCATAAATGTACAGCTTTACACACTAACAAACAATTTGAAACAATAAGGACTGAGTAAAGATAAATGTATATACTTTTCAATGTACAGGGTATCTGCAGGTTTCAATTTAAGTCCCATTTTTCATTTTAAGACCTTTTTTAAAAACTTTATGAATGAAATGACTGATTTAAACAGGGCTAAATGCTATGGATCCTTTCTTTTTTTTCGATTGTCCAGGTTGGTAAAGCGGAAAAGATTGCCCGATCTAAAAAAAAATCTTATTTTAAATAATGAAATAAGCAAACCCTAGTTGTATACAAGCATAGACATTTTTTCAACATAACTTTTCTTTTTAAAAATCTCTTTAAAATCTATAACAAACTAAACGTATGCACAACAAACAGTCTGTCCAGGTCAGTGTCCTCACCACATATGGTCTATAAATACACAGAACTTTTAAACTAATTTTATTGTAAGGGAGATTATTTACCAATATGGTTTAATAGAGTTATAAAGCTTTACATGGACATGTTTAAAATCATTTAAGACCTACAAGGCAATATTTCAGTGATTTTAAGACTTTTTAAAGCCTAAAATTTTGCTTTTGACATATAAGATTTTTTAAGACCCCTTGGACACCCTGATGTATGAAATATCCTACATTTCTGAATATGTAGAAAATGTTCAATCTTTAATTTGCTGCACCACTGCTAAGATGCTTCTTTATTTATTAGGAAGTGCAAGAGAAAGTCAAAATCTCAACAAAACCAGAAGTGTGCAAAACATAAACCAGGTCAGTATTTTAATACTTCCTTAAAGTGTTATGCCTCATTCACACTAGCAGTGACTTTGTAGCTGCCTGTTGCTCTGGGTGGCGATTGAAGTCTATAGTAGGTGTTCCCACCTTGGGGTTGCTTAGGTAACGTTTATGGTGTTATTCACAGAGCGAATGAGCTTACGTGCTGTTGAAAGTAAACATTGTTCAGAGAAAGCACTAAATATAAGTGGAATCAGTACATAAAATGCCTAATTACAAAAATGATCCAAAAAAAAGTGTGTTCTATGCCATTACAGCTATTTATCTCCTGCAAACGCGGGTCTGAGTAGGTCTACAGCATGGAGAATACAACCGGCCTTTGCAGGAGCTGAGAGAGGATAACATGAGTTCTACTGATGCTCGTATTGGCTCAAGAAAGTCGCTGTTCATTTGCATAAGGTTGAAGGATTCTTAACTTTGTAGCATCATTCGACACACCCACCTGGTCACCAACGGTCGCTGTTGCTCACATAAACAGAAGTCGATGTACATCGCTCGCTCACCGTTGTAATGAATGGCCGTAGTCACTCGTAGTGTGAACGCAGCTTAAGTCCACACAAAAATTTTTATTATGCTATCACTTATTCACTCTCATGTCGTACCAGTCCCTCGAGACATTACATATTTATCTTTGGAACACAAATTAAGATATTTTAAATGGAATCGGAGAGCTCCCTCATCCTCCATAGACAGCAAGTGTCCCGAGAGGTTCAAAGTCCAGAATAGAAACCAAAAATATTATCAAAACATTCCATGTGAATTCAGTGGTTCAACAGTAATCAAACAAAGCTCCAAGAAAGAACCCTTTTGTGCACCAAAATTAAAAAGTAAAATAACTAAGAAGACAAAGTCAAAGTTGTTGTCCAAAAAGTGTTTTTGGAACTTGACATGATTACAGTTGAACCACTGAAGTCACATGGAATGTTTAGACAATGTTTTTTGGTTCCTTTTATGCTGTCTCGTTTATAAATGTGGCATACGCACAGAACAGCAGGTAAAAGTTGCGATCTACAAAAAACTCTTAACATTAACTTAACTTAAATTCTGATGTAATTGAACCTCTTTAAATCATCATATCAGCCATGCTCATTAATAAATAAATTAAAATATACTCTGGTGTACGTTCACTGTTAGGAAAGATTCTACGCAAATTTTACCAATCAGACAACCATGGATTATGAACATCTTGTGATTCAGATTTCATCTAAAATATCTTGATTTGTGTTCTGAAGATGAACGAAGGTCTCAGGGAATAGGAACGACATGAGGGTGAGTAATTAATAACATGATTTTCATTTTTTGGGTGAGCTGACCCTTTAATCAGTGAATAAATGCAGCTCTCACCTGAGCAGACTGGGTTCTTTCGGTCCACGTCCACAGAGGGCTGAGCCCAGGATCCGAAACATGTCGCTGAAGGCACTGCCATCTGCAGGTTTGGTTATGAAAACTGCTTTGCCCAGAAAAAAGATGATGAGGGACACCCCGAGGCAGACGGCAGGGATGATGTAGCCAATAGAGAAGCTAATGTTCTGCTGGATGTAAGCTACACCACCCAGAGAGAAGATCGCTCCAAGATTAATGCACCAGTAGAACCAGTTAAAGAACCGCCGCGTTGCTTCAGGACCTCGATCCTTCACCTGTAAGCACATACAAAGAAAAAAAACGTGTGAATTTCTGATCATACATTCATTTATTTTATTTACTTGTTTGAAAACTCCCTTTCTCAGTTTTAAATCCATAACAACACCCTGAAAGTGGTTCATGTCAAACAAAGGGAGCAATAACATTGAAAAGTCACTTCACTACAAAGAGAACAAACATTTTGGTAACACTTAAGTTTAACTAACGACTCACACCATTTACCTAGTTTACCTTTAGTTTATTACCTGTCTAATAATTAGATATTAAGTTTGTTAGCACTTATAAAGTATGATCTTATTTTATGTTACCACTTATAAAGTATGATCTTCACTAATCCTATTCAATACCTAAATCCAACTACTTCTATTAATAAACAGTTAAATAATAGTTTATTAAGCTAAAAGTCTTAGTTAATGATTAATGTTAGTTAATGTAAATAGTGTGAATTGTACCTTAAAATAAAAGTGTGAACATTTGTTTTTTATTCAGCCATGAATTACTAAACTTCATGTTTTTCTGAACCCATTAAATTATTGCTTACCTTCAGAACACATTTTAAAAGAATTCCAAAAGATTTATGAACCGCCCTTTAGAGATTATTCATCTAAATTGTTAAAAACATTCATAAAGTGGTCAGTAAATATGAATTAAGCTGTTTGCAGTCTTTTAAAAAGACACATTTAACTTAACCTTGTTTAAGGTAACATTTAATTTAAGCTTTGGTTACAGAATTTGGTCACAGAAGCTCAGATATGCTTAATAAGTCACACCACATGTTTGAGCTTTAGCAAGAACAAAATAAGGTTTGTCAGTCACACTTTAAAAAAAAAAGAAGGTGTTTCATTAATGCCTTCAGTTAATGCATTTACTAATAATTAATAAAAATGAACAACTCTTGTACAGCATTTTTTATAGTTTAACATTTACC
This sequence comes from Danio choprae, assembly GCA_903798125.1. Taxonomy (NCBI): domain Eukaryota; kingdom Metazoa; phylum Chordata; class Actinopteri; order Cypriniformes; family Danionidae; genus Danio; species Danio choprae. Next base: position 11,654 of record CAIGQW010034158.1, read on the forward strand.
AATGCAATAATAATAATAATGCACTGCGAGTTAACATGAACTAACAATGAACGACTTTATTTTCATTAACTAATGTTAACAAAGTTTATTAAATACTGTATTAAATGTATATTTCACTGTTTGTTTATGTCAGTTAATGCATTAACTAATGGACCATTATTTTAAAGCATTACTGGTTTGTTCTTGCGTTAGGGCTGGGCGATATGGCAAAAATGCAATCTATTATTTTCTATATTGAACAATAACGATACATATTTTTATACAAGTTATAAATGCTTCCACTTTTAAAAGAGTATGCCAACCACGACGGTAGGTGGATACAGCTGGCGGGAAAGTGAAACGAGCATGCTAAACAATACTGTATGACGCAGTATGACCTATTTTCGACCAATAATTTTCAGCGACCAAAAATTTGGTGAATCTCTAATATCAACACTATTATAGATTCCTGTTGTTGCATATTTCTGCTGTGTGATTGGCTCTTCGGCCCAGCCCTATCTTCCGTGCCACACGGTTATAATTGAGCTCTATTTATAGTCAGTGTTTATATATGGTAATAAAAAATGTTCGTCATACAAAACACAAGAATTTAAATAGGATTTATTTTCTAATCTCTTTATGGATGTTTTGAAGAATCAGTGTTTCATCAGCTTAACATGAAATAACATGAGGGTAACTGAATGATGGCAAACATGTTATATTGAGGTGAACTAACATAATTCCTATCATGAAAAACACCATCTTTCTGACTAATTTAGCTACAAAGTACCATCACTTTAAGCACATGAACAATCAACACCCACATTCTTACTTTAATTAAACTATGGTTTTGAACTGAATTGCATTTACATGTACAAGCATTTGTTCTCAAGTGCATGCATACGTTTTTCTAAAGACAAGTCTGCTTTTGAATATCTCAAAACCAATCACAATCAGAGACAGATCCCCACTAATTTTAGGAAAAGTCCCAATATTTTGCTAGAGAAATGCTCAGTTCCTCTGTTTAAATGCGATTTAAGCCCACAATGACACCCAGATGGTGCAGCCAGCAATTCAGCTCTTTATTGAATCTAAAAATCACATGACGATCATACAATGTGACAGCCATCAACAGAAACCAACCCTGCCATAGCCAAGTCGTCATCCCCATTTAAATACTAGTCTTGCAAAATAACCCATCGGTTTGTGATAACAACTTAAGCCTGTCAAATAAACCAGTAGACCAGATAACTCGGGGATAAACAATAAAAAAAATCAGTGAAGCAAACTGTTAAGCCAACTAAGGCAGATGTCAGTTTTGCTTCCTACATTGTTGTTTGTTCCATTGTGTGTGTTAATGCCACGGTTAACAGAAGCAGTGCGGAAGGTTATTGTTAATCATCATAGGAAGTTCTGTAATTAGTCACACACTTTAGCAGATTATTTCCTTAATTATGGTTCACTTATTACAGGGACATCCCCCAAGTATACTACTTTACAGAGCTCCAAGTCATTGAGAGGTCAAGTAATGGTGTGAAAGTTGGCATAAATTGAAGAATTATATTGTAAAATGTTTTTGTATCTTAAGAAATGATAGGATGTAATAGTGAGAGTGAGTGTAAACTACATAATCTAATTTCTCCTAACCTCTATACCAAATTAAGCTTTCAGGTAGCAATTTAGTTTTAACAGACTGTGAAAAACAGACCATGGCAGTGAACAACGAAGCCGCTTCAACAAAAGGCCTAATAATTTCGATCTTGTGACACGAGCCATTTTGCAGCCCACAAGGCCAAATCAGACTCAAAGTACCTCAGAAATGTGTGGTATGTGCATTTCCATTTTAAATAAGTGAAGTGAAAGTCTCCAGAGGTGTTGTTCAATTCCTTTAAAGTCCCTAAATAAAAGGCTTCCGTTCTGCTTCCAAAAAAACACTATGATTTTGTAATTTGTAACTCAAGTATTCTTCAAAATAAGAAACCAAATGTGTAAATCTACTCTATAGGTCAGATAAAATATTAGTAAGTTTAATATGTGGTTTAGAGACAAGACATCTCATTTTGGTGTGTGCAGTCAACATTCAAAATGAATCAAATTGTCCTAAGTCAAGAATGGGTGTTGTTCAATAGTTTAGGAAAACTTTAATGAAAATAATGTGAAAAAATTAAATCATATTTCTACGTACAGCTTTTTTAATTGAAATATTGCAATACTTATTTTTATGACTGTCAGATGTGGTATCAGTGGGTAAAGGGTAAAAGGCCCAGCAATTGACCCACATATGTATGTAGTATGTTTAGACATAAATGACAATGTTGAGTGAAATTTGAAATCTTAAAAAATCATTTATTCACTCCTATTTCACTGTACTGTATATAGTTTTTCTCTATCTGGGTATATATATATATATATATAAATAGTAGAGTTAAATACCTCTTAAGACCTTTTTTAAGACTGTTTGCATACATTTTAGGCTCTTATTGCCCCTTAAGGATTTAACCAGTAACATTGGCAACATTTTAACTAAAAGTATATTTACTAAATACTCATTGTAAGAACGTATAACTAAAGCAACTGAGTCTTAGCTAGGGATAACTCATTAATGCAATTTAATTCAGAAGAGTGGGAATGAAGAACAAGCACAGGCTGAACTATCTGAAGTGACTTAAAGTACAAAGATGCTACATACAATGCTAATTCACTTTCTTCCACCAGGTGACGCCTATAGGAGAGCGAGAATAATGATGTTGCCTTGGTTACTAAAATAAACAAAGCAACATGATGTCAAATCTAGTTGATCTTATATTGAATCTTATTGATTTCATAAACTACACAGCACAGCATACAAAAAGTATACACAATTTAATAACTTGTAAAATTAGCAATGACTTTTACAGCAAGATACTTCTGCATCATATATATTTATATCATAATATTATTATTCATTCATTCATTCATTTTCCTTTGGCTTAGTCTCGTTATTAATCAGGGGTCGCCACAGTGGAATGAACCGCCAACTTATCCAGCATATGTTTTACACAGCGGATGCCCATTCAGCTGCAACCCAGTGCTGGGAAACATCCATACACTCTCACATTCACACACATACACTAAGGCCAATTTAGTCCATTCAATTCACCTATAGCGCATGTCTATGGACTGTGGGGGAAACCGGAGCACCCGGAGGAAACCCACGCAAACACGGGGAGAACATGCAAACTTCACACAGAAACACCAACTGACCCAGCCGGGACTCGAACCAGTGACCTTCTTGCTGTGAGGCCTCTGAGCCACCGTGTCACCCTTATAATATTATTATAATTCATATTATTATAATTAGATAATATTATATATTGTCTAGTTGTATAATTGTCTGTCCTCTATGTATTTGTATAACAATACATTTTTCAAAACGTCTACTTTAGCGCTCCAAAAACATTTTTTAAAAAAGCACAGAAGACAACACCTGATCCCTAAAAATCTAAAGAAAAGCAATACACCACAAACTCTCTAAAACTACAAAAGCATCGACTTCCACAGACAGGACCAGCCAGGGTTATCTTAAAGCTTCCGAAGGAATGTTATTGAACAAACACCAGCAAACATGTCAAAGGTCTTAATAATATCATTTAGAGTTTCATAAAAGCCAGACATGGTCGAAAATATTGCTTTGAGAATCAATCCGAGGTTGTGCCCCTGAGATCTAAACCTACTCAAAGTTTAGACATCTCTCCATTTGTAGTGATTTCTGTTTAGTTCCTCAGGGGTTTCAAATTTTTATATGACACACACACCTCAGAATATGACCATCCTGGTGCACATTTTAACATTTAGCCTATGTAGGATACTATAAAATCATTTTTATTTTAATTAAATGATCTAATTATGTTTATTTCTGCTAATTGTAATCATGAAATTTCTTGAAATGTCTTAGCAGGTTAATAAACTTTAGGCAATCCTAAGAAATAAGTTAGATTTTCTGTTTACTCCTGTTACAATTAAATGAAGAATAATGTTGCATAATTAAACACCTTAATTAATACACAACTATGTTATAGATGTTGTTATTGTTAATATTATTATTATTATTTCAAGACATGCATCCTACTTTAAAATATTATGTATTATATATAATTTTTATATAAATAATATATTTATATAGTCATTTTTTTACATAACCTGATTTTTTTTAATGAATTTTCATGAAGCCACTTAAGTTTTTGTGCATAAATGATTTGAAGACAGTTTATCTGACATAAAATGTTTTAAAAAACACTTATGAAATAAGTCTCAGATCAGTTCTACAGATAAACTTCACTAAACCTCACAAAATCACTACACTGTTAAATATATCATGTTTTTAGTTCCCAAAATAAGTTTGTCTCGTTTATTTTTGCATACAGTATAATTTTCATTCTATTAGATTAGTCTATTCGGCTTTTTATTATTAATTATTTTACTAATATGTTCTCGAACTTTTCAACAGACCCCCTAAGACTCCACTGCTGCCCTCTGGGGGCCCCTAAACTCCATCTCTTACACTATTGCGTTACCTGATCTGCCCCGAATGGAGTGATATTTGACTTGACAGCTCCCACTCCAACAGCCACCAGCACCAGACCACTGTAGATTGCAGGCCTGCAGTACGACGGACGATTGACGCAAGTCACATTAGCAGGTACCGTCCCGTTTTCAGGAAAACACTCTGCCGGCTGCACTGGGAATGCCATCTCCTCTCCACACAGATAGTTTCTGGTATTATCGCTGGCGACGAAAGGGAAAAGCAGCATCCCGAGCAAGTAAAGGCCCAAACTCAAGGCTATGGTTAAGAATTTGCCAAGGAATGCATCTGCCAGCCAGCCACCAAAAGGAGATATTAAATAAGTGACTCCCATGAAGATCAAGGGGCCCTGGCTGGCCGAAGTGCCCTCCCAATAGAAGGGGCTGCTGTTGAGAAAGAGCACCAGGTTTGAGGTGATGCCATAGAAGGCCATTCTTTCCAAAGACTCTGCCAGCAGGATGGCAGCACATGCCAGTCTCCTGCCATTGAACACTGACTCTGATCTGGCTGAAGTCACAGAGTTTTCCAAAAGAGGAGTGCTCTCGTTTACATCTCTCCCAGCCATGCTTTGATATACTTGTTTCACAAGAGGAGGTCAGCCGACCAAAATCCAAACCTAAAAAAAATAACAACAAAAAGCGATAGCTATTATTTTAACAGCACGTGATAGCAAAAAACTATACACTGACGCAATAAGGGAAATTCGGGAAATAAATCACGACATGGTTCTTATGTATTTTGTTTACTGAAATCAATTACTTTTTTGAGAAATTTCAAACGACCAAAAAATAATGACAGTCCATGACATGTTGTCAGCAACTTCTACAGTTTACTTAGTAAACATGCTAACAAAATATTTGCGTAAACATACCGTTGTTGAATACTCAGCACTGCTCCACATTTAGCTGATCAGCCCGCGACGTGCTTACCAATGTCCTTCGGATACATTTTATAAAACAGATGTTACCTTAAAATTCATAAAAGTCTGGCGATATGAAGTTTAGCTGTCTGAGAGTAAACAGCCAGTCACAATACTACCGCGTGACACCCGGTTCACTCATAAGCGTCAAAGTGACGCGCACGCAGCGCATTCAGCAGATCTCAAAAACATCTGAACGATACTCTAGCGAGTCTTGTGTGGAATATCAGGTTAATCCTTTCATATACAAAGTGAAGAATCCGGCGTAAATCAACCTGACAGCGAGCCAACAGCCAGTGCTGATTGGATAAAAGGGAAAAAAAGATGTTTATTCGATTGGCTGGTATTGCAGCCAGTCAATTCTGCAGATGCACTTCCCTTTTTTTCGAATATATATATATATATGCATCGACATAATACCCTTATCATATCTAGTTTCTGTAATGCTGAGTAATTCGTTTATGCTGCATATTATTGGATGAATAATACATAAATTGTAGCCTACGTTAGCATTAAAAATCTTAAAAATTTAAACACATAATTGTATCAGCATACGCATAATCAACACTTATTATCGATATTTTGAAATTAAATTCTTATTAATGTTTGACATTTCCACACCCTGTTGTGGTTCATTTTCATATGCCTAAAATATCTATAAAAATGTATGATATATAGACATAAATAATAACATGAAAACTAATAAACGTTAACATAAACACAACATAGTTTCTAAAAGCTAGACTAAATAAAAAAGAAAATAATATAATATATAAGCTATATAATATATTTAATAGCCTATAATATAATATAATATAATATAATATAATATAATATAATATAAAAAACTAATAAGTGAATCAATTTATTCATTTACACAACAAGATGTAGGCCTACATTCTGATATTAAATAGCCTATAGATTAAAAAAATGTATCATTAATTAAAAAATCTATTTCTTTACTCTTAGTATTGGTTTATTTTCTTATACCAGTTGCACATCAGCAGTTTTCTGTGTCCTCATATTGTAAAGTACTTTCTCTATTTGCCTGTTAATGTTATAATACTGAGCAAAAGACATTCTAAAAAATAATAATTTTTGCATTAAAAATGCATGGCTCTGCAATTTCCTTATTAGTCATTAAGGTTGTGATGACCCAGTTCATTTTTAATAATTCTTATGAACAGTGAACTATTGAACTCATAAATTAACTTTAGAAAAAGTGTTTGAGTGTCAATCATGTCAGATCACACACGGGCACAAGCCTTCCAAGAGCTGCTCTGTTTTATGTAGCTGACAGATTTTGAAGGATCAAGAGGTGAATAAAACATTCTCAACTTTAGCCCTCCTTTCTCATTCCAACCTATTAAAATGTATGAAATTCATGAACTCAATTTCAAACGGTCTGTACTATAAGGAAGTGCCAGTGGCAATTTGCTGTGGCATGATAACACTGTGTGAAAGTCAGCATGTCCCTCTTTCACAGCTCCTCTCTCTCTCTCTCTCTCTCTCTCTCTCTCTCTCTCTCTCTCTCATGGGGACTGACTTCAGAACTATTAAACGTATAGATTGAGTTATGTATTTGTTGTTACTTAGAACTAAGTTAACTATTATAAACAGTATATGAATGCATATAAAGTGTATTTATTGACAGATTGATTGATTGATTGATTGATTGGTTGATTGATTGATAAAAATGTTTATTTATTTATTTACTTTTTTCTAAAACTGAAAGAACTGCAAAAGTATTAGAAGGATTTTTGAAGGTGACATGAGACTGGAAGAAAAGCTGCTAAACAAAGTTAGCTTTGCCATCAAAATTTATTTATAAAAAAACATATACAAATATTAATTAATTAATTCATTCATTCATTTTCATTTCGGCTTAGTCCCTTTATTAATCTGGGGTCGCCACAGCGGAATGAACCGCCAACTTATCCAGCATATGTTTTACGCAGCGGATGCCCTTCCAGCTGCAACCACACACATACACTACGGACAATTTAGCTTACCCAATTCACCTATACCGCATGTCTTTGGACTTGTGGGGGAAACCGGAGCACCTGGAGGAAACCCACGCCAACACGGGGAGAACATGCAAACTCCACACAGAAACGTCAACTGACCCAGCCGAGGTTAGAACCAGCGACCTTCCAAATATTAATTATAATTCATAATTTTCCTCTGGTTTAATCCACAAATAATTATAGAACGTGTTTTATTTTAGGTAGCGTCTATGGAATCATTTCTCATTTCCTTTTTGTCTAACATTAAAATTAAAATAGTTAAAGCTAAACTGAATAAAAATGTGCATGCTAAATATGCTTATATTAAATTGACCAAATTTTAATAGAAAATAACATAATTCAAAAAGAAAATATTAAAAACATATTCAATTAAGAAATGAAAAAGAAAAAACAATAAAACATTATAACTTATGCCAGGTAAAGAAGGATTTTCCCATTTTAAGATTCATTTATACATTTGTATTATAATATATATATCATATACGAAGGTCGCTGGTTCGAGCCTCGGCTGGGTCAGTTGGCGTTTCTGTGTGGAGTTTGCATGTTCTCCCTGTGTTGGTGTGGGTTTCCTCCGGGTGCTCCGGTTTCCCCCACAAGTCCAAAGACATGCGGTATAGGTGAATTGGGTAAGCTAAATTGTCCGTAGTGTATGAGTGTGAATGGGTGTGTATGGATGTTTCCCAGAGATGGGTTGCGGCTGGAAGGGCATCCGCTGCGTAAAACATATGCTGGATAAGTTGGCGGTTCATTCCGCTGTGGCGACC
>CAIGQW010034162.1:3742-15066 GCA_903798125.1 Danio choprae
AGCAATACCAGACATTTTGACCTTATGGGGACTTTTATTGTGTGTGTATGTGAGTATGTATGTGTGTTTATGTGCGCATGCATGTGTTGACCTTGCATTTCTTACATTGTGAGCACCATATGTCCCCTCAAGTATAGCAATACCAGAATTTTTTATACCTCATGGGGACTTTTTGTGTGCGTGTTTGTGTGCATCTTGTATTTCTTACGTTGTGAGCACCAAATGCCCCCACAAGTATAGCAATACCAAACATTTTTACCTTATGGGGACTTTTGTGTGCGTGTCTGCGTGTATCTTGTATTTCCTACGTTATGAGCACCAAATATCCCCACAAGTATAGCAATATCAGAAATGTTTGACCTTATGGGTGTGTGTGTGTGTGTACCTTGCATTTCTTATGCTGTGAGCACCAAATGTCCCCACACGTATAGTAATTGCATAAATGTTTGACCTTATGGGGACTTTTATTGTGTGTGTGCGTGTCATTGAAAGGGACTTCACAAACTCACTTTGTTGCTTGCTGTTGCATTTTGGATGAAAACCCCAAACCAGCGAGAATGACCGATGCTCTGAAAGAGTGAAAAACACACTGCATGAACATTTGGACACGAGTCAGCAAGACTTCATCTCAAGACTAAAATAACAATAGCAAAAAAGTGATTTAAAATTAGTGGAATAATCTAAAATAATAATAAATAATAATAAATAGTAATAATTCACATTAGTTTTATTAACTAATTTCTTTTGTCTTTGACATGCTAATATTATATAATATTTTGCAAGCTAACTAGTATTCAGCTTAAAGAGACATTTAAAGGCTTCACTAGGGTAATTAGGGTAAAGTTAGGGTAATTAGGCAAGTCATTGTATAACAGTGGTTTGTTCTGGAGACAATCCAACACTAATATTGCTGAAGGGGGTGAATAATAGTGACCTTAAAATGGCTTTAAAACAATGAAGAACTGCTTTTATTCTAGCCCAAATAAAACAAATCAGACTTTCTCCAGAAGAACAAATATTATAGGAAATACTGGGAGAAATTCCTGAATCTGTTCAACATCATCTGGGAAACATTGGAAAAAAATACATTTCGACTTCAACTGTATATATTCATTACTATAATCAATAGTTAATATTAAATGCTAATCTTGTTCTACTCACCTGGCTGGTGCTTTATCGGCTTCAATTTCTTCCAGTTTAGCATAAACTTCAGAAAGACGGACACTTTCTAAGCCTTCAGCACTGCAAGATTAAAGGAAAGACAGAAAAACAAGTGTATAAACAGCTTCAAGTGTCTTTTACACCATTAAAATCATTGCATTCAACAAAATCTGCATTTAAATAAAACCTGAGTCGTATGTAAATGCATTTTAAGTCAACTTAATATTATTATAATGTTGCTGTAACAGTATAAATAAACACATCAACTGGGTTTATAATAAAAATAACTAAATTCTTAAAACTCACATTAAATAATGAAGAAAAATGTGATTAAATGCAATAATGAATAATAAATAAATAAATATATAAATAATAATAATAATAATAATAATAAAAGCTGGAAGATATTAAGTTGTACGTGTTCAAAATGATGAGCTATTGGGGTCAAATTAGCGCTGTCAAACAATTAATTGTAATATTTGCATGCATAATATATGTCTGTGTAATGTGTATACTTATGATGCATGTGTGTGTGCATGCGCGTTTGTGTACATGCACGTTTATATAACATACACACAATTTATATTTCTGAGAAAAACTAATTACATATATTAAATATTATGTATTATTTTTTAAATATATTTATTAAATATAAAGGGGCTGCACGGTGGCGCAGTGAGTAGCACGATCGCCTCACAGCAAGAAGGTCACTGGTTCGAGCCTCGGCTGGGTCAGTTGGCGTTTCTGTGTGGAGTTTGCATGTTCTCCCCGTGTTGGCGTGGGTTTCCTCCGGGTGCTCCGGTTTCCCCCACAAGACATGTGGTACAGGTGAATTGGGTAGGCTAAATTGTCCGTAGTGTATGAGTGTGAATGAGTGTGTGTGGATGTTTCCCAGAGATGGGTTGCAGCTGGAAGGGCATCCGCTGTGTAAAACATATGCTGGATAAGTTGGTGGTTCATTCCGCTGTGGAGACCCCAGATTAATAAAGGGACTAAGCCGAAATGAAAATGAATGAATGAATATTAAATATAAATAATTATAAAATATATGTAAATATTTTCATGTTGCATATTTTACTTTATGCATGCAAGTATTTATATGTGCATAACAAATATATAAAAGCACACACACACACACACACACACACACACACACACACACACACACACACACAATTATATAAACTATTGATTCAACTTAAATAAAATAAAGGTAGCAAACAGACCATGCCGTTTTATTAGCATTGATGAGTTAGCATTGGTGAGTGTTACGTACGTGCCGTTGGCGATGTGTGTGTTGAGGCGGCGCTCCTCCTTCAGCAGCTCCTCTCGCAGTGTGTCGCTCTCCAGCACGCTCTGCAGCGCCAGCGTCTCGTCTCCGTCCACCTCCTGCTCCACGTGCAGGATGGAGATGTGCAGGGGCACGCGCAGACTGCGGCTCGCCAGCATCTTCAGCAGCGTCGTCTTACCCAGACCGTTACGACCCACCAGACCGTACCGCCGGCCGCTCGCTAAACACACCTCTGCACCCTGCAGCAGACACCTGCAAACACACACATCTGGATTACACTTCACACACACACACATACAGACCTGTATTACACTTAACACACACACCCTGCAGCAGACACCTGGAGCACGTGCACACACACATCTGTATTACACTATTCACACACACCCTGCAGCAGACACCTGAAGCACACACACATCTGTATGAACACTTTTTACATAAGCAAACATCTGCATAGACACTTCACAAACACAACACACACACACACATCTGTATGGACACCTTTTACAAACACACACATATCTGCATAGACACTTCACAAACACACACATCTGCATAGACACTTCACAAACACAACACACACACATCTGTATGGACACTTTTTACAAACACACACATATCTGCATAGACACTTCACAAACAACACACACACAAAAATCTGTATGGACACTTTTCACAAACACACACATCTGTATTACACTCCACAAACACAACAGTATAGACACACAAACATCTGTTTGAACACTTCACAAACACAACACACATCTGTATGGACACTTTTTACAAACAAACAAATCTGTATGTACACTTCACACACACACACAAACACTCACACACACTTTTCACAGCTAGTGCAAACACACAGAGATGTGAGTGGTTAATAATTTCTCACCTCTCTCCAAAAGACACGTCGAAGTTCTCGATGCGGATGTCATAACTTCTGTTCTTCCCCGACGAGTCGACGCGGTTTTCCTTCTTGCTGCTGGCCTGACTGGCTGACGCCTCCTCCAAAACCCTGAAAAACACAACACACACACACACACACACACACACACATAGTTACCAGCAGCTTTTAGGACCTGTTTGTGGACAAAGTTGTAAATACAGGTGTTTGAGGCATCAATTGTTTAAGATTGTTCACCACATCCAATGGGGGCTGAAATAGATTCAAATAAATATGTAATTGACTAGAAATTATTATTATTATTTTTATTAAATAGGAAATATCGGCTTCATTCTCTTCAAACAGAGCTCATGCGGTGTGTGTGAATTGCTGCGTTTTTATAAGATACGGTTTGAGCGATATAAAAAATCTCATATCACAACATAAGTTATAGCATGATTATGATATTCATCACAATATCAAAATGATAATGAATATCACAATGACCCCATGGAAAGCACTATTTGCTTTCTGTTTGTTTGTTTAATTCTTAAGTATATTTTCAGAAATGTACTCATTCATGTGTGATATTTCTCAGCTTATTTATAACATCAGAGCAAATGTTGGATTAAGAAATGTAGAAATATAAAATAAATATTAATAAAATATAGAACACCTTTCAAAAACTAATGATTACAGGTCTAAAATAAATAAATCAAGCACAACCAAATGAATAAATAAATAAAACAACGACAACCAAATAAATAATTGATTATATAAATAAAACAACAAAACAAATAAATAAATCAACAATGACATAAATAAATAAACCACAAATAAACAAACAAACAATTGAATAAAACAATGACTTGAATAAAACAACAATTAAATAAACAAATTAATCAACTAACAGTGTTTATTTACTTATGTCATTCTTAGTTGATTTATTTATTTATTTGTGGTTGTTTACTTATTTATGTCAACTACAAATAAATAAATAAATAAAACAACAAACAAATAACAACAACCACCACAAATAAATAAATAAACAATTCCATTAATAATAAATAAACCACATAAATGAATAAAACAATCACCACGACCAAATAAATAGATGAATATATAAAACAACAACACAAACAAATAAATAAACCAACAATGACATACATAACAACAAGAACAAATAAATAAATAAAAACAACAACAACAAGAACAAATAAAACAACAACAACAAGAACAAATAAAACAAAACAACAAGAACAAATAAAACAACAACAAGAACAAATAAAACAACAACAAAAACAAATAAATAACAATGAGATAAAAATTATGAAATAAATAAACAAATAATTAAATAAATAAATAGATAAATAAACAACCACAAATAAACAAACAAATAAATCAATCAACAATGACATAAATAAATAAAAAATGCAAAACTTAAGCATTGTACTTTCAAGATTGCCACACTGAATTCTCACAATGCTGTCATTTATTTTTCTGTCTGCATCTCCGCAGCAGTGTGCATGGACGAAATTTCAGATTTTAGTTTGGATGATGTTGTGTGTATTGCACGATCAATCTTTTTGCTTTATTTATTTATTTTATGTTTGTTTTACTACAACTGGCTTTATTGACAAAATGTGGATGAACAAATTGCCTTTGATTAATCTCCCAGCATCGAACCCTTCTTTACACTATCACTGAATTATGAAACGGTCACGTCGATGTTGAATTGAGGAGAAAAAGAGCTCCATGTTAATGTAAGCAGATCTTCGGTTTTTATACTCACAGCTGTGATGAAGACTTCTGAGAGTCTTTCTCATTCCTGCGCTCGTGTTTGGCCTTTAGTTTGGCTTCAGCTTTCTCCAGTTTCTTGGCATCCACAGTCTGACATGAACAAGAGATTAATGATACAGTTAAAAGCAAACCAACGCCAAAATTAATTTACACATTTCAAAACATTCCTAATAGGGCTGCACCACATTGGAGAAATCTGACATTGCAATATTTAGTTTTTCTGTGATTATATATTGCGATGCACTACGAGGTAGTGTAGGAGTTTTTAGGTTTTAGGAACAACAAATAATAACTTGACTTCTAGTTGATCATTTGGCATCAGAAGTGGCTTATATGAAAGGCAAAGGCCTCTAGATTACGCTTATTTTACCTAAATATAATATGATCATGCCTTGATTTGTAATTATGTCATTAGGACAGTAAGGTCTGACTTTGCTTAGACTAAAGTCTTAACAGAAAAAATGTAGAGTCTAGAATATAAAGTCATGCTGCAGTGGAGACAGAATGAATATTGTGTATGACTCCATGAGCTTGGAGGACTGCATCCATACATCTCTGCAATGACTCAAATCACTGATTAATAAAGTCATCTGGAATGGCAAAGAAAGTGTTCCTGCAGGACTCCAAGAGTTCATCAAGATTCTTTGGATTCATCTTCAATGCCTCCTTCATCTTACCCCAGACATGCTCAACAATGTTCATGTTTGGTGACTGGACTGGCCAATCCTGGAGCACCTTTGCTTTCAGGAGCTTTGATGTGGAGGCTGAAGTATGAGAAGAAGCGCTGCTATCCTGCTGGAGAATTTGCCCTCTCCTGTGGTTTGTAATGTAATGGGCAGCACAAATGTCTTGATACTTCAGGCTGTTGATGTTGCCATCCACTCTGCAGATCTCTCGCACGCCCCCATACTGAATATAACCCCAAACCATGATTTTTCTTGATTTCTGTGAGAATCTTGGCTCCATGCGGGTTCCAGTAGGTCTTCTGCAGTATTGGTGATGATTGGGATGCAGCTCAACAGATGATTCATGGGAAAAATCCACCTTCTGCCACTTTTCCAAATGGTCAATGTTATGGAAATTCATTTTTATACCTTTATATGCATTTTCTAGTCTGTTCTTCTTTCCTTTTTATCTATGTCTACATTACACAGTTAAGCTATGCGTGACCGTTTTGGCACCTGTTTGTTATCAAGATAAGGTTGCACTCCCTGTATGGTGACCTATGACCTGTACAGCCGTGTGGGAGATGGGATAGAAATATAGACAACTCAAGAAGAATCATGAGTGTTAAGATAATTGTGACGTGATTCACTTGCTATGCCACCGATGGCCTTGTGAGCTTTAGAGGGAGGAAACTAGATAAAAAGGAAACACACTCTTCTCTCTTCGTCGCACTCTGCAGGAACCTGTGTTACTGTATGACTGTCTGACCTTCTTTGCAAAGAATAAAACTTTAAAAGACATCTTGGGTAAGACTTTGTCTTCTTTACCATGGAGAGAGCCTCCTTAAAGAAAATAGCCACAACATCAACTAGAAGTCAAGATATTATTTGTTGCTCTTACAACTGAGATCCACCACAAGACTTTTGTCAGGTAGTGTATATGTATATAATTTCACCAGATGACTTGAACAGCTCTATTTGGAAAACAAATCCTGAATTTAGATTGATTGGGGTGATTTTGTAAGGTGTGAATATAGGTTTACATATATATATATATATATATATATATAAACTGTAAATAAACAATGCTTTATGGTTTCTGGAGTGTCGAACTGTATTCAGGTAAAGAAATTGAATAATGAAATGTAAAGATAACACTGTATAGTCTTCATTGTATTCATAATTCAGTAAAAATATTCTTCATTAAAGCGTTAAATGCTTAAAACTCTCTTGAAATGCCTTTAAAAACACATGCAACTGATAAAGTTGAATTATTAACGTTTTATCAAATAGCTGTGTTATAACATGGCTAACGTGTATTTAGCATGTCTTAGGGTTAGGCATGTTTTAACACATTTGTTATGTTTTAGCACATGGCTAACGTACAGCATCTTTAGCATGTTTTTACATGGCTAACGTGCATTTATAATGAAATATTTAATATTTGAAGGTGTAACAAAGATAAGTTGTACTTAATTATTTATACGGAAAGAAAAAATGTGTTTCTTACTCTTGTTTCTAATCCAAATATCTGCATTTCAAAGCAAAAACAAGATTACTTGACTTAACCCATTGGCAGAACTCTTCATTTTGACATTTCTTCGCAAGGTGAAAACAATATTTTTACTTGATCTAAATATTGTAGATATTTGGACTAGAAATGAGACAATGCAAAAGACGAAAAGCATTTATTGCATTGTGACTAATCAATTTCTGTACCTCAATACTGTTAGGAAAACTGTCAACCAGTGCTATTCAAACCATCTTGTGAAACTGTATTCATATCGCAATATTCACCGCAGAAAAATAAAATATGGCAATATCAGATTTGATATAGCAGATGAGATGATCTTACTGTGCCTGGATTCCTCCTCACCATCCAGATCCCATGAACATCATTAACAGATGAGGCTGAAAGAGGAGAAACACATGAGATGCCGAGCAATGCGTGAATGTTTTTAACAGAGACATTTTTCCTTGATCTGTAAATAATTACGCGTTTGCTTTATTAATAACCCCTTGGATGTGAAAAATCATGTTTAACTTAAATGATTGTCAATCTTCAACGCTTTGGTGCATGGATTTTAGCTGGGTTTTAGAGAACACACTTGTCAGATTGAAGCTGAGCTCAAAATAGAGCATTTATATTTTAATTCTTATTATTAATAACTTACTATAATATTTTAATTTTTTATCTTATAAAAAAAATATATGTATTTAAAAAAAAACTGTTTTTTCCTAAAATCAAACCTAAATATTTGAACAAATTATATTTACAATTTTAAATTGATATCTCCAAAAATGAGCTTTCAGTAAGATATTGTTTGGGTGCAGTACCAAATAAACCACCAGATGACCATCCAGTTTCCACTGGTGACCATATAGACGAGGGGTGTCAAACTCAGTTCCTGGAGGGCTGCAGCCCTGCACAGTTTAGTTCCAACCCTGCTCCAACACACTTACCTGTAGGTTTCAAACAAGCCTGAAGGACTTATTTAGTTTGATCAGGTGTGTTTAATTAGGGCTGGAACTAAACTGTGCAGAGCTGCGGCCCTCCTGGAACTGAGATTGACACTGTGGTATAGACCAGGAGTGTCCAAACTCAGTGCTGGAGGGCCTGTGTGCTGCTGACTTTAGCTCCAACTTGCTTCGACACACCTGCCAGGACATTTCTAGTATATCCAGTAAGAGCTTGATTAGCTGATTCAGGTGTGTTTGATTAGGGTTGGAGCTAAGCCCTCCAGGACCGAGTTTGGACACCCCTGATATAGACCATTTCAATGTGGCGATGTCACTGGCCCATGAACATCTCCTGCTTGTTGCCAAACTATCTCATAACTGTAACAAGAGGCAATTCAACCATATCTTAATGTTAAAACGGCTGCCATAACATTATTTATCAATATGTGGACCAATATGTGTATGTTTTTGTATTCTTGGAAGCTATGGAAATAAAAAAGGCAGGAAAGGCATTAGGACCATTGTTATTGTTTACATTTCTCAAAGAATGGTCTATAAGACCCTATTCCTGTGTATGGCTTGAGTGATACAAAATATGAACCATATTTTTCTCATAGGCCTCACGGTGGCACAGTGGGTAGCACGATCGCCTCACAGCAAGAAGGTCGCTGGTTGGAGACTCGGTAGGGTCAGTTGGCGTTTCTGTGTGGAGTTTGCATGTTCTCCCCGTGTTGGCGTGGGTTTCCTCCGGGTGCTCCGGTTTCCCCCACAAGTCCAAAGACATGCGGTATAGGTGAATTGGGTAAGCTAAATTGTCCGTAGTGCATGTGTGTGTGAATGAGTGTGTATGGATGTTTCCCAGTAATGGTTTGCGGCTGGAAGGGCATCCGCTGTGTAAAACATATGCTGGATAAGTTGGCGGTTCATTCCGCTGTGGCGACCACAGATTAATAAAGGGACTAAGCCGAAAAGAAAATGAATGAATTTTCTCATACTTTTCACAATTTACTCATCATATACTCACCATTCTGCTTATATAATGAGCGAAATTAAATGGTCTTGTAAGAAAATGCATAAAATGACAACAATATAATTTATCGCAATATATTTTGGTGCAAGATATTTCGAAGAATGTTGGAAACTGGAAACCACAGACTACCATAGTAGGTAAACAAATGCTATAGAAGTCAATGGTTACAGGTTTACTTCTTTTGTGTTAAAATAACTCAAAATAGCTCAAACAGGTTTGAAAGAAGTGAAGGGTGAGGAAATGATCAGTTTTGTGTGTACTGTCTCTTTAAATGAAGTGAAGATCAGCTGACCTGCGTCTGCAGACACCTGAGACAGCTGTACTGGAGCCTCCAGGAGAACCTGCTGCTGACCAGAGTCACACTTAGTCCTGAAACAACACAAACAATCAGGCTTTTAATATCTTTATCAACAGAGTTTTAGGTGCTGTTTACACCTGGTCACTTCATGCTTTTGTCCTGATAGGATAGCTATCTGAGCTAGCCTCCGAAACGCATGACTATTATAAATCTGATCGCTGAAATCACTTCAGGATGTGGACTAGACCAGTGTCTCCCAAGCCTGTTCCTGGAGGCACACCAACAGTACATATTTTTGATGTCTCCCTTATCTGACCCATTCCTTTCAGGTTTTGGACACTCTTATAATGTCCTGATGAGTTGATTCAGGTGTGTTTGATTAGGGAGAGGTTGACAATGTGGACTGTTGGTGTGCCTTCAGGAACAGGGTTGGGAAACACTGGTCTAGAACACATTCGAAATGAAACTGGATAAGTCTGAATGCATCTGGTTTTTAAACCTGTAATAGTCCCCAAATGTCAAAAAATAGCCTTGTGGGTGTGTTGTTGTGGTTTCAGCTCAAAATACCACACAAATAATGTTTCATAACTCTCTGAAACTGACCCTTTTAGGCTTTGATCCTAATTGCGGCATTTTGGTGACTGTCGCTTTAAATGCAAATGAGACTGTGCTCTTTTCAGAAGAGGGCGGAGCTACAAATGCCTGTATCAGCACGGCAGCACAATCAAAACTCTAATAGCAGGCAGTTGCTTCTCACTCAGGGTTGTTTTTTGCTAATATAGGAGAGATGGTCACTAGTGGGCGGGGCTTTCTCCCTCTGATGACACGTACAAAGGGAGAATGTCAATCAAAGTGTTTCTGCAGACTGTTTTTATCAAGTCTGATTAGAACAAATACAATTAATTAATGTTTCCCATTAGAGGCTGGAGATATTCACACACTGCTGACACACTACTGGGGTTAAACCCATTACAAAAGGGATTTTTGCATAATAGGTGCACTTTAAAGAATAAAGTCAGCGGATGCAAATAAACAACTACATCAGAGGAAAACTGAACATTAGAGATGTTCTCCTCTCCAAAACTTGTAAACAGAACATGAATCTCACAGATGCTAATATTAGGTTGTGTATTATATTTGTTGTGTATTGATATTAGTGCTGATATACTGGATGACTGGTACGTACAGCTGGAGTGTGTTGAACATCTGGAAGCAGATGTTTCGAATGTCGTCTTCATTCTTGTCTCCGACCTCTTGCAGAAACCCACCGATGGCATCAAACACTTCCTCTGCATCCTCGAAGTCTGAGCCGCCACTGTCCAACACACCTGTATGATCACACACACACACACACACACGCACCGAATTTTGAAAATTAATATTTTTCTCCATTTCTCAGTGAATATGGGTCATATAAATTGGTGTATTTGAACAAAACAGATTCATTAAACAGATATATTTATTAATATAATATTTTAGTCACTGAACATCTTCAGAAATGTAAAGATAATACATTTAAATTCATGCAAAACATTGAAAAAGAAATTACAACATAGCAGCCAATGAATATCAAACTACAACATTGTTCACAGTCAAATTAATAGTGCTTATGTTGTTTTGAAGTCATATTTACATATGATTTCAGACCCAATATTCAAATTAGCGTGGTAAACAATATAGGAAATGTTAAATGAACGAATGTGCGAATATAAAACCAACTTTAACTCAATATATAT
>CAIGQW010034177.1:0-11050 GCA_903798125.1 Danio choprae
CAGGGTTAAACTGACAAGTGCTCAGGGTTAAACTGACAAGTGCTCAGGGTTAAACTGACAAGTGCTCAGGGTTAAGCACTTTTGGAAGAGCACTGGCATTTTCAGCTGTGCAAAAACACTTTGGACACACCCCCTATAGGTAATGGACAATATAACAGTTGCACATTTTTATTTTTAGCATTGGTTTGATTAGGCTAATATTAGAAAAACATAATATCATGACCTTATTTCCCATTTATTTTTGTTCCTTTTTTAAGCAGTATTTTTGTTTCGGATTTTTACGTTTAAAAAACTTAAACAATTGATTTTTTTCTTCTTTTTGTTTTACACCATTAACAAAATGAAAACCATAGAACTAAAATGTGCTTAAAATACAATAACTTTAATCGAAGAAAAGAACTATAGAAAAACTATTATTTTATTTTAAAAATCTTGTTTTCATTCAAAGTTCAAACTTTAAAAATTAAAACAATAAATGTAGAGTTATATAGACAATAATACAGTTGTACATTTTATTATCAGCATTGGTTTCATTAGCTAATATTAGAAAAACATTTAATTTTTTCTTATTTAAAATGTTATTTTTGTTTTGGATTTTTTACATGAAATTTGCGAGTGTTTTTAAAAACCTTTTTACAAAGCATCAACAAAACAAAAACCCTAGAACTAACATGTTGCTTATAAAACAATAACTCTAACCAAAAAAAACACCTTATTTTATTTAAAAATGTATTGTTTTCATTTAAGGTTAAAACTAAAATAATTCAAACAAAAAATTGAGATTGTACAGACACAACTAATAAATAAACTACAAAGAAAACAACAGAATGGAATAAATCAAATGATTATTAAAGGTACAAGCACAATTGTACATAAATATAAATATATTTATTTTTAATAATTTTTTATTTGTATGGTATGTAGTGATTTCATGATGGTTTATCTCATTTATATGCATGTATGTACGGTATTTATGTATGCATGCAACAAAAATAATTTGACTTTTCAGAATGCTGCTTTATTAAATTATTATAAAATATTATACACTAATATAAACAGAGCAGTGTATAGAACTATTATTTTTGCAGCCATACTGGTTATATCAGCCCAAATTTCTGCATGATTTGGGGGGCTTTTTGTTCACATTTTTGAAGTACTGTAACATTATGACGTGTTCAACTCGTAGCACATTTAATCAGTAATAAAGCCCTGGTGTACTATTGCACCAGCATCTGTTAAATATGTATTGAATTAGTCAACAGATGCTGGTGCAATATTAATAATTCAATACATATTCAACAGATGCTGGTGCAATATTAATATGTATGAAATTATTAACTGTGCTCCTCCTTAATACATTAATAACTGTAATGCTTTTTTTCCCCACAGCTACTATTTTAATCTGTGTCAGGCCATTCACGGAGGTCAGCCGGGCTGTGCTGCAGAGGCTGCTGTGTGTCGTAGACTGGCCGGAGGAAAAACAGAGACTCTAGGCCGGGTTCACTCGCAGACCATGGAGTTAATCGGTAAGTAGATTTAAGGCTTCTCTTACGTAACTTGTTAGTTTGTTGGTTTCTCATCAATTTGTGTCCTCGTCAGATGGAAAGATCCTGGTCAATTATTCCATGGGCGACGAAGTGTGCGGAAACAAGAAACCAGCCAAAACAGTCATACAGCTGAAGTGTGGAAGTACATTCGGCCATCCCAAACTACTGTTCAAGTAAGTTATGAAAAGCGCCTAACAGAATCTGCAGACATTTTTGGCTATTTTTGTAAAAAAAAAGATTGGGGTAGGGTTTGGCAGATTAAAAATGTAAATAAACAAATAAAAAAATCTGCAGATTTATTTGGAGTGATTTTGATTAGTATAGTATAGTAACTAAAAATTTAAAGCATGAAATAAAAAACAAAAGCTTTTTTTTACCTTTATTTAAGGTTTACAATCCATTTAGAGCCACTTCTTTAGTAAACAAAGCAAGTCTCTCATAATATATTTACTAAACGACAGAAGATATTACGTTACAAACTGTATTGTCAATAAATCTTATCAACATTTGTGTATCATTCAGAAATATTACTGAACTTAACATAATATATATTTACACACATTTGCACTAGTAAATAACTAATCAATGATGGGCTAAAAAATCTGCGTAAGGGACATTCAAATATTTCAAGTCAAGTCAAGTCGTGCTTTATTGTCATTCCACTACATGTGTGGACATACAGAGGAATGAAATGTCGTGTCTCGCAGGACAACGGTGCTACATGGGTTAATCATAAGTACAAACACAACACTGGACGTAAGAGCTATTATTAAAAAAAAACTATGCATAACTAACATATATTATAAAATAGAATAAAATACTTAAACTATACACATAGGACAGGCTATACAAGTACTTTTACATGAGACTGAACAATGTTGTGCAGGATATTGTGCAAAAAAAGGTATTTAAGGTCTAATATTGTGCAAGAGGTATTTAAGGTTGAGGAAAGCAGTGCAATATGATTGTGGTACATTTATAGTAAACATTGAGTCCTTGTAAGGTGGAGTTTAGATAAAGTGTCAGGTGCATAAGAGAGAAGAGTGTTCGTCTAAAAGCACATGGAAAGCGAAAGGCGCATCTCTTCCTTCAACAGCTTCCTTCCTTCAACAATTTTAATGGGTTGTTGCTAGATCAGATACGGTTGCGACCAGAAGTTAACGAGAATTATTTATATTATTTATTAAATTTCCCATTAATTGTATTTTTTTAAATGTCTACCTCTACCTCAATCCTAAACCTATCTGTCCCAGTACTGTAAAAATATTAATTATTGTTATACAGTGTCACAATAATTATGCTATATTGACGTGCGTATCCACAGCTGTATCCTATCTAGTCTTTACCGTTTTAATGTTTTCGTGGTGTCTGTCATTGCTAGGCAACCATCAACCATTCTCTCAGAGTATGACAAACTGACAAACCACTGCTGTAGCTCTGATACAAGTTTTATTTATAGAGGAAATTAAAAAGCACTGCAGTGTTCGGGTGCGCTACATTTGTCTGAGGTAATTAGTCCACCATTTATTCTCAAATGTGTATATTCCATTCAAACTATGAAGCTGATTGGTTAGTTCTAATCACATGAAAAGTTGAGATGCGCGTGCACATCGCTCCCTGTTTGCATGAGCAAGCCCCATGCCTCTATTGGAAATTATGGAAATTAATTCACTTGTGAGCACGAAAGACATAATATGTGAACGGCCCTTAAATTTGCAGATTTTTGACTCCGCATGAAAAGATTGGTAATTTTGGCATTTTAACATCTGTGAAATAGGTCAGTTTTTACCAGTCTTTTAGGAATAAATATCAATTAAATAAATATAAGATGCGTAAAAGGGGTTAACACTGTCACCTCACAGCAAGAAGGTCACTGGTTTGAGTCCCGGCTGGGTCAGTTGCCATTTCTGTGTGGAGTTTGCATGTTCTCCCCGTGTTCATGTGGGTTTCCTCCGGGTGCTCCGGTTCCTTCCACAGTCCAAAGACATGCACTCTAGATGAATTGTATAAACTAAATTGGCCATAGTGTATGTGTGTGCATGTGAGAGTGTATGGGTGTTTCCCAGTATTGGGTTGCAGCTAGAAGGGCATCCGCTGTGTAAAACATATGCTGGATAAGTTGGCGGTTCATTCCGCTGTGGCGACTCCTGATGAATAAAGGGACTAAGCCAAAGGAAAATGAATGAATTAATGAAGATATATAAAGGTATGAGTTTGGCAGATGATGGTTAAAATAACACTGCGTTTGAGTATTGAACCAAAAGACAAATGTTTTTTGGTACAAATATGTTACATCAATAATACATGTTTATGTATGTAAATTCCTGAGTTAAATAAAATCCTTATTTTTGCCTTTTTATATTTTAGGGAAGAAAAATCCTGTGAGTTCTGGTTTGAGTGGGAAACTCGATCAGCATGTGCTGTGAAGCAGGAGGAAGTGGAGATGGTCAACGGCACCATCAAGGTTCCCAAAACAGGAGCCACGTTCAGCCTGGGAGACCTTTATTACCGGTGAATATCTCATCTCTCATTCTTTCACACAGAACTTACACAGGGTGTCTGGGTTTTTTTAAAAAGTATTGAAAGTTGATAAATCAATTTAAGGATTAAAAAGTCTTAAATGTTATTTTACAAGGTATAACATTTTGTATTATTTTTGATTCTACAATGCATAGTTGTCCGCTAAAGTTTGCCTGAATTTAATCTGGGAAGGTGTAGTTTATGAAATCTATAAAATCCTGCTAGATTTGACATCACGCTGCTTTGCTTACAGCAATAACCAAAGAAACACAGTTATTCCTGCTGTTCTATAAGGGCTCCCTGCTGGAAGAGAGCGAACTTGCATTTCTATTCAGTATTGCTGTGTCCTAAATAGCATTAAAAAGTAGAATTAGTATGTCCCAGACAGTGTTGGGTAAGTTACTTTAAAAAAAGTAATAGATTACAAATTACTGATTACTGCTGGAAAATTGTAATCTGATTACATTACTAAATACTTAATGTAAAAAGTAATCAGATTACTAATTACTTTACTTTGAAGTTACTTTTAAAACACAAAATATACCTATAAAAATACAAAATAAACTGCAGCTCTTTCATTAATTTAATATCCACTCAAAACATTACAATGGGTTGATCACAGCAGCTTGACATATTCCAAAGACTGCCCAAAACCTAAAGTACTCTCATCATTCACTTGTTCCAAACCTGTTTGTCTTTTTTTTTATAGAAAAGAAAAAAAACTGGATACCAGTAACCACTGACATCCATAGTATCAAAAAGCACTGCAGTGTTTTGGTGTTCTGTGTTTGTCTGAGGTGATTAATCTACCTAAATGTACATATTCCAAAGTATGAAGCTGATCGGCCAGAGTGTGTCTGGGAAATGCGCCCATATGCGCGTGCAATATGCGCTCCCAATATATTATATGCACGCGCGCACAAAGAACACGATATGTGAACGACTCCATAAGCAGCCACGCTTCTCTTCACATTCAGAAGATACCTTCACTCCCAATCCTGCACAATTTTTTTTTGATATTAGCCTGTTTAAACTGAGTTGGGCTGCCGTGTTTGTGGGCGCTGGTGTCCTCCTTGGTAACTAGTATTGTCATAGAATGCTTTCTGTTCAAGTGCTTGTTCAAGTTGCTGGTCGAGTTAAAAGCAATCGAAAGTTCTTTAGACTGCATTTCACAGCGATATTTTTGTTTTTACGCTCAGTGAAATCAAAGTAATGTCTGTATTTCAATCACTCTCCACAGCAGCTATTTCAGCTCGCATTCTCAAGCTATTTAAAAGCGCATGCTTATTAACTAATGTTGCAGCAGAACACTTGATTTAAAAGAAGCACTTTTTTCTTCCAAAAACTATATTTGTAACTTAAGTAACGCAATTACATTGACTTTAGTAACTGTAATCAGATTACACAAATATAAAATGTAATTTGTTACATTACTACGCTCCACAGAAGTGCAATTAGAATACAGTAACGCGTTACACCCAACACTGGTCCCAGACCGTAGAATGTTGAAATGTTGATGCCAAAGGTTCCCGGATGGTGTACTATTTCCAGCAGAAAGTCAAAGTGTAAACTGTCTGTACTCTTGTTAGTACTTGTAAACTTGATTAGAACTACAAACGAGGGTAAAAACGTGTAGAGAGAGAGAGAGGGGGGCTTCGGTAAAGGTATTTGAATGACAATTAATATCTAGCCTGGAAAATATTTCAATCAAGTTTTCTGCAGTATATTTCATTTGCAACAAAAATGTGATTTTTGACTGCTATAAAGACATGTTTGGACATTAACTTCTGAATGCATAATTATGCAAAGACCTGAGGAGATTTTTCTGCATGAAAGACTCATGAATCACAGATTAACCTGTTGTCGTGTCTTCAATAAGGTACGTAATTAAACATGAAAGAAATGTGGATGATGTTTCAGGATGATTGACAGGTTATGTAACTAAGCAGCATAATGTTTTGTTAGCGACCTTCTTGCTGTGAGGAGACAGTGCTAACCACTGAGCCACTGTGCCGCTCACAGCTTGTTTTTACATTCATTCATTCATTTTCATTTCGGCTTAGTCCCTTTATTAATCTGGGGTCGCCACAGCGGAATGAACCGCCAACTTATCCAGCATATGTTTTACGCAGCGGATGCCCTTCCAGCTGCAACCCATCTCTGGGAAACATCCATACACACCTATTCACACTCATGCACTACGGACAATTTAGCTTACCCAATTCACCTATACCGCATGTCTTTGGACTTGTGGGGGAAACCGGAGCACCCGGAGGAAACCCACGCCAACACAGGGAGAACATGCAAACTTCACACAGAAACGCCAACTGACCCAGCCGAGGCTCGAACCAGCGATCAGCGACCTTCTTGCTGTGAGGCGAACGTGCTACCCACTGCGCCACTGTGAGGCCCTTGTTTTTACATCATATTCTTAAATGATTCAATCTATTTAAAATCCCTAACTGCCCACTCAATTGCATGTTGAATCTTTGTGTGGATGATGATTAAGTGCAATTGTTGCCTCTGTCTCTCATAGAGGAGCTAAAAAAGGTAGTCACATACTCATTTTATTTATTTTCTTTCTGCTTTCTAAAATATGGAATCGGCCAATTTGCTATTTAAAATTGCAGTCGTCTATGAAAAAGCAAGATGTCAGTGTCTTTATAGATGAATGCGTTGAGTTGTGTTAAATGGGAGTCTAAAGTTTTGTTAGCTCATTTAAATGTCAGGGAGTTTGCTAAAGCCCCACATAAAGTATATATTTCCCTTCCTTATGAACTTTCAAAGGCAGCATGGTGACTTAGTGGTTAGCACTGTTGCCTGACAGCAAGAAGGTTGCTGGTTTGAGTCCCGGCTGGGCCAGTTGGCATTTCTGTGTGTAGTTTGCATGTTCTCCCTGTGTTCGCGTGGGTTTCCTCTGGGTGCTCTGGTTTTCCCCACAGTCAAAAGACATGTGTGAGTTCGTGTGTGAATGTATGGATGTTTCCCAGTACCCAGTACTGGGTTGTAGCTGGAATGGCATCCACTGCTTAAAACATATGCTGGATATGTTGACGGTTCATTCCGCTATGGCGACCCCTGATAAATAATCGGACTAAGCCAAAGGAAAATGAATGAATGAATTTTCAAAGTCAGGTAAATAATTCTACTTTGTTTCCACCTTTCTGAATTATATTGCCCTGAAAAGGAGTTATCACAAGCGAAGACTCTTTAGTTGTGCTTTCTTACAATCAGCATTTAATAAATAAACTGTGTTCAAATGTCACCAGTGTTACCGGTGAAAACCTAGAGTGGAGATGAGGTCTTAAAATGTATGAAAAGAGTAAGGTCTTAAGAGGTATTGAATTAAAGGGATGGTTCACCCAAAAATGTATTTACTTTCCCTTCACTTGTTTCAAACCTGTTTGAGTTGCATCAAAGAAGATATTTTGAAAATAAAGAATAAAGAAACTCCTAAAGATTTATTGAACCACTTGAGGGAGGGTATATAGTGAGTAAATGTTCATTTTTGGGTGAACTATCCCTTTAACTCTATGATTCCTCTATATACCGTTACAGCTCAACCACATTACATGTAGGTTTTGTGCGTGAGATAAGCAGTGTTTTATCTGTCCTCAGTTTGCACAATGCCACAGGAGACATCCGTGCCAATGGAGACCGCTATATCTACCACATCCAGCTGTCAGGCATCACAGACAGCTCCATTTCCATGTGCTTGGGTGCCAATATCTGCCAGGTCAAGATTAATGACAGTTACCGCAGGAAAATTGGCTCCTCCAGCAAAGCCAAGTATTATATCAAAGGTGAGATGAATTCTGTGAAATTATAGTATGGACTATGTATGTGTATAGTATGTATTGGTTTGCAATATGGGATGGATAAAGGCAATGGAGGGGTAATTTATGCTCTTATTAATTTATTCTCTTGTTATAAAGTGTTAATGTAATTATTTTTATTCATACAATTTTGTTTACAACAACAAAAATTCAATAAAAGTACTATTTAAATTTGTAAATTATAATATGTTATTTTCCACAGATTAAATACTTTTTAATATTTTAATGTATTAATTTTTCATTCATTTAAATCTTGTACAATATACAATTATACATTGTTTAAAATACTTAATATTTTAAGAATAAGAATTAGATGTTGTGTTTGTTATTTTTATTCTAAAATAATGTTGAAAAAAATGTTTTGTATAATGTCTCAGTTTAGTTTTTATTTATTATTTAGTTTCTTTGTTTATTTGTTTGTTTGTTTTTATATTAGTCATAACCTTTTTTGTATTCATGTATTCATTTTTATTTATAATTTCTGATTAGAACTATAACAATGCTAAGATACTATTTAAAATAGTAAATTATAATGAGTTATTTTCCACATATTAAATACAGTTTTAATATTTGTAATTAATTAATTTATACATATTATTTTTTATTGTTTATTCATTCATGTAAATCATGTGTGCAAAAATGCTAAAATATATTGTTTATAATACTTAATATTTTAAGAATTTGGATATTCATTTTATTTTATTTTAATTCGTTTCATTCACATCAAAAATAATGTTGCAAAAAATATTTTGTATAATATCTCAATTTTGTATTTAATATTAGTCAAAAAATGTTTAACAAAATATGTTAATGTTATTTGTTAATATTATTTCTGCAATGCATCAGTTTTATGAAATGAAACTCCTGTTGTACTTTGTCAGGTGGAAACCTCGACGTCTTGATTCCGTCTGAATCCGTTTGTGGACGAGACAAAACCAAAACCGCGTCTTCTGCGATCCTGTTCCACTGCAGCCCAACAGCAGGAGAGGGTATCCCAGAATTCCTGCTGGAGACCGATAGCTGCCAGTACCTGTTTGTCTGGCACACCTCCACCGTTTGTAAATTTATGTAAGTAAAACACGAACATTTTAACATTGTTGATGTGCCACATGAATAATATATATATATATTTTTTTTCTATAGTTCTTCCAGCTCCATAGACAGTACTGATGGAGGGGAGGAGCTTTCTGGACTTTCTGGGCGGAGTCAGGCTTTAGGGGCGGTGCTTAGCCTGCTGTTAGTTGTGCTCACAATCTGTTTGCTTGTTCTCCTGCTGCACAAACAAGACAGGAGGTAATTAAAACTACTTTATTATTTTGTGCAACACCTTTAAATTTTAAAGGGAAGCATTCGGGCAATCTTGGAATATCTTAAACTGACATGAAAAATGAACTGCCAACTTATCCAGCATATGTTTTATGTTTTATCCAGCAACCTAATACTGGGAAACACCCATACACTCTCGCATTCACACTCGTGAGGGGCTATGTATGGAGTCGGGGCTCGAACCAGCGGCCTTTTGGCTGTGCACTGTGTATATTTATGTCTATATGTTTAAATAAACACATACTGTAAATAAAATGCAAAAATAAACAAAGCAAATATATTTACAAATAAATGTATATTTAGATATGATATTGTATCATTGATATATATATATATATATATATATATATATATATATATATATATAAACAAATATTTTATACAGTAAAGTCATGCATATATTTATATAGACACACAATATACAGAGGGGGCAACACGGTGGCTCAGTGGTTAGCATTGTCGCCTCACAGCAAGAAGGTCGCTGGTATGGGTCCTGGCTGGACCAGTTGGCATTTCTGTGTGGAGTTTGCATGTTCTCCCTGTGTTGGCACTGGTTTCCTCCGGGTGCTCCGGTTTCTCCCATAGTCCAAAGACATGCGGTATAGGTGAATTGAATAGACTAAATTGGCCATAGTGTATGAGTGTGAAGGAGTGTGTATGGATGTTTCCCAGTAATGGGTTGCAGCTGAAAGGGCATCCGCTGTGTAAAACATATGCTGGATAAGTTGCCAGTTCATTCCGCTGTGGCGACCCCTGATGAATAAAGGGACTAAGCCGAAGGAAAATGAATGAAAATATACAGAGTACGCACAAATATATTTTGTAAATATAGACTTTTATTTTGGATGCAATTAATCACGATTAATCCTTTGACACACAACAAAAGAAGGTATTTTGAAGAAAGCTAAAAACCTGTAACCATTGACTTCCCTCTATTAGTCTTAACAATGAAACTCATTCAACATGCATACGCCGCTGGTCATAAAATAATTACTTCATGTCATATGATGTTCTTCCCTAATACTTAACAACACCCATCATTGTTCCTCGCATCCCCAGTCCCCCAGGCCCCGTCCGGAACTTCTCAATAATAAACATAGTTTCACATGATTTCAGTGTATAGAGAGCATGTGACTCGACCTAAAGTACACTTCATGTAATCTCTTGTCTTCTGTAATCTTCATCACAGAAAATCATCATACGTTGATTAATATTCTAATTTATCGAAGTCAGTCTTTTAGTAACATTAGAATTAAGTATTAAGTAAATTTGTTCAAATTATTCATTCATTCCTTTTCCTTTGGCTTAGTCCCTTTATACATCAGGGGTCGCCACAGCGGAATGAATCGCCAACTTATCCAGCATATGTTTTACACAGCGGCTGCCCTTCCAGCTGAAACCCAGTACTGGAAAACATCCATACTCACTCATTCACACATACACTATGGGCAATTTTGTTTATTCAATTTACCTATACTGCATGTCTTTGGACTGTGGGGGGAAACTGGAGCACCCGGAGGAAACCCATGCAAACATGGGGAGAACATAAACTCCACACAGAAATGCCAACTGACCCAGCCGGGACTCGAACCACCGACGATCTTGCTCATACAAATCAATCTTTAACTTGTGGAGGTGAAGTTCATTTGCATTTATCTTGTAACTATAATAATTAAAGATTGATTTGTATGAGCAAGATCGTCGCTGGTTCGAGTCCCGGCTGGGTCAGTTGGCATTTCTGTGTGGAGTTTATGTTCTCCCCATGTTGGCGTGGGTTTCCTCCGGGTGCTCCAGTTTCCCCCCCACAGTCCAAAGACATGC
>CAIGQW010034182.1:2079-14303 GCA_903798125.1 Danio choprae
GCTCACTCCTTTCAGATGTTCCTCTGTGAAGTTCTGCTTTTTGACAGACTTCACAGGAACAATTTTTGGCTTCAGAGCAGGCAGGATTGAGCGCCTTGCAATCAGTTGGCGACAGAGAGGAGTAAGCTGGTCAATCCTCAGTGTTCGACTCCCAGAACGAAGCAGAACAGACGAGGAAGGGTCAACACTGGGATTTAGGCCAGACTCAGATGAACCACAGCTGATGTTTTTCGCTGAAACTTCTATATTTTTAGGAGAGTTCACTCCTCGATGTTCTGGAGGGTGTGGCAGGACCTGACTAGTACTTTTTTGGTTTGTGGACGACATGTTGAAAAACTAGAAAGAAGATTTTATCTCAACAACAACGACAAAAGTAGCTTGAACGTGCAGTAAGCAGCGATCATAAGTCAAATGCTATGAAATCCTCGTTCTAATGTGGAATGGTCGTGATGATGTAAAGTCTTCTTTTAGAACGTTCGCGTAATTTCAAACACGTGACATTATTTCAGGCATCATTTAAATCTCATAGAATATATTTATTAATATAAATGTATTTAAATATACTCTGAACGCACATTTTACACCACGGTTTTAATACTGCAGTCAGATTTGGATCACAGTAGGCTTCCGCATAAATGAAAGTGTAGCTCCCCCTAGAGGTAAAAATCGGTTGTTGCTAGATTAGATTGCGACCGTAAATTAACGAGAAATAATTACATTACTTATTAAATTTCCCATTAGTTGTAAGTTATTAACGTCTACCCCTACCCCAACCCAAAACCTAACCGTCACAGTACTGTAAAAAATATTATTGTTAGACAATGTCACAAAAATGACGCTATATTGATGTGCGTATCCCCAGCTGTATTAGGTTTTACCGAAAAATTTTTATATTAGGCCAACAATAAATAAATATAATTAATTCACCCTCTACTTCCAAGCCCACGGCTTCTTTTGGAAATAAAATGTTCATTAAAAAATAGAAGTTAGTAATGAATGAATGAGACTTACATATTTAAAAAACAAACATAGTAAACAGTAAATAGTTGTATAGTATTATGATATATAATAATAATAATAATAATAATAATAATAATAATAATAATAATAATAATAATAAAATAATTAATTAATTAAAATAAAATAAGTAAAATAATAAATCAGAATAAACTATACATTTAACAATCAACATCTTTGGAAAAAAAAGTAACAATAATAATAATAATAGTCTCTCTCTCTCTCACACACACACACAGAGCATCTCTAGAGATAACTTTAAATAATAATAAAAAAAGTTTAAAAATTAGATCAAATTTGTGTCATTGAAAAATTAATAGGTGAATGTGAATGATTCTCAAGTGTACAGACATGACAGATCATTCTTAAATCTCTGTGTTTCTCACACAGATAAATTATGGCTTCAAAAACATCTAATGTGTCATAGCACATAGTCAAGTGCACTTAACAGTTAAGCTATCTGCATTACAAACATTGTTTATAATTATGATGACGATATATTAAAATAGTATAGTGTAAAAGTAATACATTTAAATGGATTGTATGCATACAAATGTGGCTTTTGGGCATCCAACAGGAATTTTTTTTGATTTATTTTTTTAATTATTTAACCAGGAATGTCCCAATGAGATACAATATCTCTTCTACCAGGGAGTCCTGGTCAAGACAGGCAGCATAGGACAGAGTAACAAAAAATAAAAAAAGTATATGTCACAACACACAGACACACACAAAAATAGTATAAACCATAATCAATTGTTATTCATTCATTCATTTTCATTTCGGCTTAGTCCCTTTATTAATCTGGGGTCGCCACAGCGGAATGAACCGCCAACTTATCCAGCATATGTTTTACGCAGCGGATGCCCTTCCAGCTGCAACCCATCTCTGGGAAACATCCATACACACCCATTCACACTCATGCACTACGGACAATTTTAGCTTACCCAATTCACCTATACCGCATGTCTTTGGACTTGTGGGGGAAACCGGAGCACCCGGAGGAAACCCAAGCCAACACAGGGAGAACATGCAAACTCCACACAGAATCGCCAACTGACCCAGCCGAGGCTCGAACCAGCGATCAGCGACCTTCTTGCTGTGAGGCGAACGTGCTACCCACTGCGCCACTGTGAGGCCCCATAATCAATTGTTAAAACATGTATTGAGTTTTTTTGTTTTGTTTTTTTGCATTCAATACTAATTATAAGCAACCAAGGGACATTTGGAATGTCTGGGATTACTGTAATGGACTCCTCACTGGCCTTCCCAAAAAGACAGTCAGACAGTTGCAGCTCATCCAAAACACTGCTGCCAGGATTCTGACCAGAACCAGAAAATCTGAGCACATCACACCTGTCCTCAGGTCTTTACACTGGCTCCCAGTTACATTCAGAATAGATTTTAAAATATTACTACTTGTCTATAAATCACTAAATAGCCTAGGACCTCGATACATTACAGATATGCTCACTGAATACAAACCTAACAGATCACTCAGGTCATTAGGATAAAGTAAATTAGAATTTCCAAGTGTTCAGTCAAAGCAGGGTGAATCGGCCTTCAGCTACTACACCCACCACAGCTGGAATCAGCTTCCAGAAATGATCAGATGTGCTCCAACATTAGGCTCATTCAAATCAAGACTGAAAACACATCTGTTTAGCTGTGCCTTTACTGAATGAGCACTGTGCTACGTCCGACAGATTGCACAATTATGCGTTTCTTTTCTTTTTCATTCCTTTTATAACCTGTTTTAACACATTTTAGTTTTTATTCTGTTTTAATCATTTTTAATTCTTTTAATCATTTTTATTTTTATTTTCTCTGGAGTTTGCATGTTCTCCCCGTGTTTGCGTGGGTTTCCTCCGGGTGCTCCGGTTTCCCCCACAATTCCAAAGACATGCGGTGCAGGTGAATTGGGTAAGCTAAATTACCCAATTCCGTAATGTATGAGTGTATGACTAAGCTGAAAAGAAAATGAATGAGTGAATAATTTTTTTGTTTCTTTTATTCCTGTTTATGTAAAGCACTTTGAATTACCATTGTGTATGAAATGTGCTACATAAATAAACTTGCCTTGCCTCTCTTCTCAGATGGGATGGCGGGCCAAATCAAATCAAAGGTTACCATGGGCCAACTTTGGCCCGCGGGCCCTAGTTTGGGCATCTCTGGTTTAAAGGGATGGTTCACCCAAAAGAAACTATTTTGAAGAAAGCTCAAAACATGTATTTACTTTTATATTGTTTTTTTTCCTATATAGAAAATCAATGATTAGCTACAGCCCAGCAAGCATTTTTTGATTGTAAAGATGTCTAATAGATGTCTAATAGACGTCTAAACATAGTCGTCTTGGCTAAAACAAGGCTTAATGTGGGCTGTCAGTGAAAATCTAATAGACGTCTAAGAATAGGCCAAAACTAGACTAGTCATCATACACTCAAAAAAATGATTCAAGCCCTTCTTTGACGTGACACAAGTAAATAATGTCCCCTTTATTTAAATATATCTATTTTTAAAATATTCATTTACATTTAATTGATGTAACAAAAAATGTATTAGTCGTTTCACCTATAAACTGTATTTACCCAAAATAAATTAGTTCAATAAGATGACCCCGTTTTGCGCGTGCACGAGATGCGCGCGTTTTCAATGCGACTTGCATTATGTCCGTCCACCATTTTCCACCTGTGGCTGCACGGGATGATGAGATCTCAATTCTCAATCTCAATCTCTGCACGGGATGCTCTCGATTTCAAGAAGTCAATTATTTGGTGAGTATTTGTTTGTTTTTCTTGTTTCAAGATAATATTGACCGTGTGCAACAATCGTGATACAGTTTTGCTTGGTTTTCAGTAAAGTTGGCGGCTAACGTTAGCTAGCTAACTTAGCCAGGTACTTATCATGCAAACGGGAGAAAAACAGACTGGCATAGAATTAACGCTTTTTATCATAATGTTCCGACGTTGATTTAACATTTTATTGGTCATCGGGGTGTTGAATCGATGTCAGACTGCGTGAGTCAAGGAATTTGAACTTTGTCAATGTTTTTTTTAGCGTAATAATGTTCTGATGTTGCGATCACGTAATGTTAACGCTAGAAATGACGACTTTAAAATTCAACTTTAAATCAATGTCTGTTTCTTTCTGACGGCTTTGAACCCGTTGCAAAATGATTTTCATTTGTTACCTCAAACATAAAGATGAAAATTTTATATTGTTTAAGTTTATTTGGCTTTTATTCAGCTTAAAATAGCACTGTAAAATTTATGATTTAATTTGTCTTTGCTGTTGCTGAGAATTTGCTAATATGTTCTAAGTGTTAATGTTTTATAGGTTTATTATTTTATAGTTATCAGGTTCTCAAATGCAATTTTGAGTTGTTGTTCCTACTTGTAAACACATTAATACATTTATTTTATCTTTGCAGTTTCATCAGTTTTACAGGATTCCTTCTGGCATCCTCCTAGTGATGGTAAGTACAGTTTTCTTACTAAGCTGATATGTATTGTTATTATTAGTTTAATGTAATGAATGCCAATTGTATTTAATCTACTTTTTAGATCAGTGTATGTGGCAGTGCAAAGAATGCAGTTTGGAACTAGATAGCAGGTATTTGTTGCAACATTTTAGGCAACGTCATGGGCATTTTAGGGGCAGTTATTGCTATCTGTGTCTATACACAGATTGCCCATACAAAAATTATAAACTATAAATAAATGGCTGTTTTTGTTTAATATTTTCCAGGTGAATGCAGGGTTCCTGCACATCACTACCAAGCCACTACAATCAAGTTCTTGTCACAGCTGGACCTCTTCTCTAACTAGCTAATACAGATCTTCAAGAAGAAAGGAAATGAAGGGGCAGACCTTTGCGTTTGCTTTAGTATGATGATATCAACACCAGAACAGAGTGCATCCTGAGAAGCCTTGTCATCTACCTCAGTGAAGATCCTAACTCCTTTCTTTAAGGCATATTTGGTAAGTTTGATCATGTTTCTTATGTAGGCTCTAACAGTGTAACTCAGTAGTTTAACTCTGTTATTTCTCTCATGGCAAACAGTTATGGAACTGAATAAGGCAAGGCAAGGCAAGGCAAGTTTATTTATATAGCACATTTCATACACAGTGGCAATTCAAAGTGCTTTACATAAACAGGAATAAAAGAGACAAGTATAAAAAAAAATAAAATAAAAAATAAAAACAAATAATATGAAAAACAGATAAAAACAGATTAAAATGTGTTAAAACGGGTAATAAAAGAATGAAAAAGAAAAGAAAGACATAATAGTGCGATCTGTCGGACGTAGCACAGTGCTCATTCAGTAAAGGCACAGCTAAACAGATATGTTTTAAGTCTGGATTTGAATGTACCTAACGTTGGAGCACATCTGATCATTTCTGGAAGCTGATTCCAGCAGCGGGGGGCGCAGTAGCTGAAGGCGGATTCACCCTGCTTTGACTGAGCTCTTGGAATTTCTAGTTTATATGATCCTAAAGATCTGAGTGATCTGTTAGGTTTGTATACAGTGAGCATATCTGTAATGTATTGAGGTCCTAGGCCATTTAGTGATTTATAGACAAGTAGTAATATTTTAAAATCTATTCTGAATGTAACTGGGAGCCAGTGTAAAGACCTGAGGACAGGTGTGATGTGCTCTGATTTTCTGGTTCTGGTCAGAATCCTGGCAGCAGCGTTCTGGATGAGCTGCAACTGTCTGACTGTCTTTTTGGGAAGGCCGGTGAGGAGGCCGTTACAGTAATCCACCCTGCTGCTGATAAAAGCATGAACAAGTTTCTCTAAGTCCTCACTGGAAACAAAGC
This sequence comes from Danio choprae, assembly GCA_903798125.1. Taxonomy (NCBI): domain Eukaryota; kingdom Metazoa; phylum Chordata; class Actinopteri; order Cypriniformes; family Danionidae; genus Danio; species Danio choprae. The sequence continues at coordinate 7,920 of CAIGQW010034182.1, forward strand.
ATCTAATTCTTGCAATGTTTTTGAGATGATAGTATGCTGATTTAGTTACTGCTTTGACATGACTATTGAAACTCAGATCTGACTCCAGGATCACACCCAGATTCTTGATCTTATTTTTTGTTGTTTGACCCTTTGAGACAAGGTACGCATTCACCTTGAGAACCTCATCTCTGTTCCCAAATGCAATGACTTCAGTTTTCTCTTTGTTTAACTGAAGAAAGTTTTGGCACATCCAACTGTTGATTTCATCAATGCATTGGCAGAGGGTGTCAATGGGGCTGTAGTCATTAGGCAGTAAGGCTAGGTAGATCTGAGTGTCATCAGCATAGCTGTGGTAGGAGATTTGGTTCTTTCTCATTATTTGGCTCAGTGGGAGCATATAAAGGTTGAACAGGAGAGGCGCCAGAATTGAGCCTTGTGGGACTCCACATGTCATGGGTGTCCACCTCGATCTATGGTCACCTATACTGACATAGTAACCTCTCCCTTCAAGGTAAGATCTGAACCATTTAAGGACCGTCCCAGACAGCCCAACCCAGTTTTCCAGCCTATCCAGAAGTATGCTGTGATCGACAGTGTCAAATGCAGCACTGAGATCAAGCAATACCAGCACTGTTAGTTTGCCTGAATCCGTATTTAGGCGGATATCATTGATTATCTTTATAAGGGCGCTCTCTGTACTGTGATGTGCTCTGAAACCAGATTGAAAATTGTCTAAACATCCCTTGGAGCTTAAGAACGTGTTAACCTGGTTAAAAACCACTTTTTCAATGATTTTGCCAATGAAAGGGAGGTTTGAAATTGGCCTGTAGTTGCCCAATAGGGTGTTATCCAGGTTACTCTTTTTCAAGAGGGGTTTAACAACTGCAGTTTTAAGTGAGTTTGGGAAAGTCCCTGAGAGAAGTGAAGCATTTACCACTTTTAGAAGATCCATTTCTAAACAGTTAAACACCGTTTTGAAGAATGATGTGGGGAGTGTGTCAAGACTACAGGCTGATGTTTTCAGAATTTGCACGATCTCTTCTAAGATTTTACTATCAATAACTCTGAATAACTCTGTGTAAATAGATACACACAGAAACACAATTCACAAATGTATGTTGTGACATATAAATTACAGAAATTCACACAAAATATTTATCATTGCTTATGACTGTGTTTTCAGGCCCTTGGCACTAAGGATGTGGAGAGGGACATCTCAAGCACAGTCATGGGGATTTACATGATCCGAAGTTATGACAATGGGGAGCCAGAGGATGGGGGAATTGTGATCGAAGGCATTAAAGTCCTGAACAATGTAGGCCATGTCATCATTGGATTCACATGCTGTTTGGGCTCATTTATGCCCTTGATCTGAGCTTTCCAGAAAACCCCAAGTCCACCTTTCAGTTTTTCCAGAAAAATCAAATCTGGATGGACACAAGCTCAATACAAAATAAAATCAAGTTGTTTTCTTAAGAAGTGAACACCAGATGACAAAAACATGGAGAAGTTTCTTTATCTTTTGGAATTTGGGATTCTTTTGTCATTTCGATCTTTTGTCATCTTTCATCTACTAAACCAACAACACTAAGTGAACTCATAGATGTTTTCTTTGTGACATTTTACAATAAGTGACTAAGCTACACAGAGGCAGCACGGGGGCTGTAATTTAAGGAACTTGGACATACAATTGCAAAAACGTATTTTTAAAAATAATGATAAATGTATACTATGCAGCCATGGGGGATGGAGTGACTTGGTGTAGTAATTGGTCCTCCCTTACAAACCTTGATTGGGTTTGAAGTTAGGATTTCCCAATGCAAATCTTTTTGTGGGACACTAACATCTGCACTTCATTGCTCATTTATATATTGTGCCAACGGGTGTCTTCATTACTCTTGTACCTGTCTGGTGATTGGATGACTTAACACGGGTTGAAATGAACTTGACTTGATGTTGAAACATGATTCAACACTTTTGTTTTTTAGATGCACCAAAAAGCTCTACTTCAGTGTAAAAGAGCAAACTGTGTTTTTGTTTGAATTGCCCATTTGTACTACACAGAAAAAGTTATACACCTCTTGAGTAGCCAGCCATTTTTAATATTCCTATTCTCATTTTATGACTTGAAGAAACATTGGAAGAAAAAAAACAATTTGATTTATGTTTGATTGTTCTTCACATTACATTAAATATGCTTTGTATTATGTTGATATTTTTTTGTGTGCATTGTTAACATGATATAAGACCTTTTGTTCCTACTTGTTTTATATCTCCTGATTTTAAGGTCCAGCAGATAATAAAAATGGTCTGTCTGTTAAATTAGTCATGTAAAACAAGCAGTAGTTTCTGCCTCTTTATTGTTCAAGATATTACATATATTGTGCTTTTAATTTGTTATAATTAGGTTAAATGTTGATAAAGTGCCTCCACTGTCTTAATGTGTTTGTGGCTTTGGGGGACATGGGATACATTTTCTTTACAACTCAGTCTATTTGGCTTGTGTGTGTGTAGTAATAAAATAAATAAATATTTTAAAATAAATATAAAAAATATATTTCCAATTAATTAATTTATATTGAGTTGCACAAATGTAAATCAATTATAGTAATTTAATGGATTTCTATTTGCTTAGCTATATTTGATAAAATTGAGGTGGACTAACTCAATTACGTTTCGTTACGTGGATGATCTTTCATTGTGTTGGTGTTACGTATATTTATTGGATGGAAATCCTGCACACAATTAAATTGAGTTAACCCAATGAGTTATTTTTTTGAGTGTATAAACAGAAATGAATGACTACGCATATATAGTCTAATCTGTCTATTTGACGACTAGTCTAGTTTTGGCCTATTCTTAGGCATCTATTAGGTTTTCACTGACAGCCAAAGTTTAGCCTTGTTTTAGCTAAGCTGTCTACGTTTAGATGTCTATTAGACAGCTATTAAATACAAAATTGTTTGCTGGGAGGTTTTCAGCTTCCTTTAAAACATCTTCTATAGTGTTGATGAGATTAAAGAAACTCATAAAGCTTAAAAAAGTAATAAATAGTCTATACATTTTTGGGTGAACTATGCCTTTATGTTTTGGTTTTATTTGTGGTGGTAAAGTCATGTTTAATTTTCATAAGAGAAATTATGTAAGCAAGCACTGAATTTGAGCACTCGTTTTAAATTCCTGGCCTCCAGACTCCAGAATAATCTGTTCCCGAATAATCCGGGCGTCACGAGAATTTTTGAGATGAAACGCGTCTTGCATCACGAGTCAGCACTAAATGACACCTGAACCAACCGCGTGAATGAACGTGTCGCTCGATAAACCACACATTTACGTTGCCATAACGACTTTTTAACCCTCATACATCTCGCTTTCCATTCATCCCAATACTGCAATGCATCAATATTGCATCTCCCTCCCCCATCCATGGTCCATCCCCGCTCCCTCCCAGTCCCTCCTCGCCTATCCCAAACGCAGCATCCACGAATGAAAGCACCGCGCTTTGGTTTAACGGTGTGGTGCTCCGGATTCTTTTGAGCATCTCTTAGTTTCAGTACCGAACATTAATGAGGGAACGAAGCCCAAATCGGCTTCATTTCCCTCAGATAAACACCTCGCGTGACCGACGGAATGATTTAACGAGACTTCATCAAGCGAGATTCCGTTTTTGGTGGATCTTTACCAACTGAAGGAAGACAAAACGAGAGAAAGGAGCATTGTTTTGAGCAAATACCTGTGGAAATCGGTTACGGTAGGCTGAGAAATATATACAACCCACAAAGGAAGCACCCTGAGGGCACGTTTATTATTGTTGACGGAAAATACCGTCGTCGTTATTCGTATTTTCCTTCAGCCGAAAGATATAACCTCTGAATATAGTCTTAACAGGGAATGTAGTTGAAATGAATTGATTTATATGTAATGTGTGACGCACGAATGATGAATTATTAGCTATCATTAGACTTTAGGCATATGCCTTGATGTTTGACAGTTGAAAATACAGGCGCTTTGACAAAATTACCAGATGGCATGAGCCATAACTACATCCGGTCATAGTAAATACTTACTGCATGTGGTAGCAACTTCATATGCATTTACTTAAATGATAGACAAAGATTAAATCTAGCACGATAAATCTACAGTTGTTTTTAATGTCCAATGCAATGTAAATCTCCTCATATCACACATTTAGCAGGCCATTCCTCATCATAATTGGCTGTACGCCTATAACCTCAAGTAGGAATTGATCATTGGAGATTTATCAAGTTCACGCATTAACATAAGCAATAATTCACAAAATACACAAGCCACTAAACATCATTTATTCTAAAAGGGAGCGGTTGAATGTAAGTTTGCATGAAGCCAAAGACCCATAATCATTAACAAAATCTATTTTCCATTTCAAACACACTGTGGCAAAGATTGCATCACTTAAATTCATCAGGTCAGACCACCTAACATAAATGTATATCACAAAATTTTGAGTTAACCTCACGCGTCTTCCGTTATCTACATGCATGTCTCATTAAAACCTCAACAGCATGTCTTCCGCTGTCATGAAAATAGCACATATCTAACAAAATATAGTTTATGAAATTAGATATTGATCAGAGTATCACATATCTCACAATATATTTAAGAAAATTAGATATTGATCAGAGTATTTTAATCACTAGAAGAAAAAATTGTGTATTCATATCTATTATTAAGAACGCAAGTGGTAACATAAATAGGGCAAGAAGAAGAGGTAGTGATTGAAACTTAAGTCCGACACCTCAGCTCATTTTTCATTCGTGGAGTAACTGAATACTCTGTGTGTGGACTTATTGGAGGGATCGTGTGCACAAAGGGCGTCACATGTCTCAAACTCTCTCACTGAACTCCTCATCACAACACTCATCTGCAGGAAACATCTTCAGGATCTGAACTGAAGAGTGAAATCCACCATCATCTCCTTTCTCAAACTGTTATAAGAGATCCAGAGGATGCATTGCAATTGAGCTGCTGTCTTGTTGTGGACTACTTTCCTCCTGCTCTTTAGTTTGAGTTTGTGTGTGTTTGTGTGTGAGTGTGAATGACAGAGACTCGACTCTGAAAGCCTGTGAAGATGTCTGCACTGCGGCTTCTGTGGGTCCCTGCGCTGTTGTGTTTAACACATGGTGAGTGTCTTAAATGCACTTTTATAGACACATTTTAAGTCTCACAGCCATTATCTCTGTGTGTGTGTGTGTGTGTGTGTGTGTGTGTGTCAGTCAAGCCAGTGCAGAGCTGTAGCTGCCTGAATAGCAGGAATGCACTCTGAAGCTAAATTGCATCAGCTGCTGTTATGTGTTGGGATTTTGGAATTTTGGATAGACAGATATATGTGACCCTGGACCACAAAACCAGTCTTATGTTGCATGGGTATATTTTTGGCAATAGCCCAATATGCATTGAATGATCAATTGCCCTTTTATGGCAAAAATCATTAGGATATTAAGTAAAGTTATGACATTCCATGAAGATATAATTTGTAAATATATCTAAACACAATTTGAGTAGTAATATGCATTGCTAAGAACCTAATTTGACAATTTTAAAGGCGATTTTCTCAGTGTTTAGATTTTTTTTGAACCCTCAGATTACAGATTTTCAAATAGGTGTGCATGTCGGCCAAATATTGTCCATTCATAATAAGGATAGCATATTTATTAGATTTTCAGTTGGCATTTCTGTGTGGAGTTAGCATGTTCTCTCCGTGTTTGCGTGGGTTTCCTCCGGGTGCTCCGGTTTCCCCCACAAGTCCAAAGACATGTGGTACAGGTGAATTGGGTAAGCTAAATTGTCCGTAGTGTATGTGTGTGAATGAGTGTGTATGGTGTTTCCCAGTGATGGGTTGCAGCTGGAAGGGCATCCGCTGCGTAAAACATATGCTGGATAAGTTGGCGGTTCATTCCATTGTGGCGACCCCAGATTAATAAAGGGACTAAGCCGAAAAGAAAATGAATGAATGAATGAATAATATTACGATATTAAATACAATGTCATATAACTACAATGTAATATTATTAATATTATATAGGATATAAAAGAATAGGTGAATATATTAAATGTTATTAAATTTTAAATCATTAAAAACATCTTTTTGATAAATAGGTATACTTTAAAATAAGTATGTATACTGATACTGGTATACTGATGACGTCATGGCATGGCAGCATATGTATTTATGTTTCGGTCGTTAAACAAAGTTTGTTTTAAGATTTTTTGGTACTATCGTTACACCGAATGACAATTTATCATCTGTATATCATGGTAAAAATAAAAATCAAGGTAAAATGATTATCAACATCATAATTAAAATACCGGGCTGCACGGTGGCGCAGTGAGTAGCACGATCGCCTCACAGCAAGAAGGTCGCTG
>CAIGQW010034186.1:0-11433 GCA_903798125.1 Danio choprae
TGATTTTAATGTAATCCTCATTCTTTATTTTTTACATTATTACTCATTTAGGTATTCTGAGGGCCTCACAGTGGTGCAGTGGGTAGCATGATTGCCTCACAGCAAGAAGGTCGCTGGTTCGAGCCTCTGCTGGGTCAGTTGGCGTTTCTGTGTGGAGTTTGCATGTTCTCCCCGTGTTGGCGTGGGTTTCCTCCGGGTGCTCCGGTTTCCCCCACAAGTCCAAACACATGCGGTACAGGTGAATTGGGTAAGCTAAAATTGTCCCTAATGTATGTGTGAGAATGAGTGTGTGTGGATGTTTCCCAGTGATGGGTTGCAGCTGGAAGGGCATCCGCTGCGTAAAACATATGCTGGATAAGTTGGCGGTTCATTCCGCTGTGGCGACCCCAGATTAATAAAGGGACTAAGCCGAAAAGAAAATGAATGAATGTGTATTCTGATATATTCCTCTTTTTTTTTTTTTTGAAATATGCTTCATTAAAATATAAATGCAGATGTCAAAGAAACTGATGAGGGTTTTAGACCATGCATCTTTACACGCATGGCTCGACCTTATTGTGTAACACTGTCTGTCTGTAAAAATGAAGAAGTTCTTTCTCTTTCAAGCGAAAAACATCAAGTGTGTCGGAAACTCTTCAACACTTGATCACGGTGGCATGAAGTTCACCAGGACGTCTGAACGTGTCCTGTTTTAACAGCTATGTAGTTTTGATGATGCTTTTTTTTTAGATGCATTTTTATTTATTATTATTATTATTTTAATCCAATCAATCCTGCTGATTCGGCGAATGGTTTCATTTGCATTTGGGTTGTTTCTGCCATTGCAATGTGGCAGTCTGCTAAAATAGATGTTAAAAAGAGGAAGGAAAGACTGTGAAGAAAGTTTTTCAGCTTGCGTTTGCACTTCACTTTCCCGGACTCTCGTGCCTGAGTCTACAGCACGGTAAGAGACGCACTTATTCACTTATAAACCGATCTACAGTCTTGCTAGAAACTTAAAGTGAGAAACATTTTCTTCGAGAGCCTCTGATTTGCACTGTGTTGTCATTTAGCATTCTGTAAGAAATGATTAGTTACTTAAAAGAGTGAGTAAACATGTTGCAATGTGGAACTGTAAAGTAAGATACTGAAATGTCTGCCCTCTTACAGCTCATCAGAACAAAAAGTGGTGTATAGCTATTAAGATGGCTAGCTAGTTATCATTTTATATGTATTTTGTCTTTATTAGATAGCATAAGTGTTTACTGACAGATTTAAAATTGTAGATATTTAGGTGGCCTCACAGTGGCGTAGTGGGTAGCACGTTCGCCTCACAGCAAGAAGGTCGCTGGTTCAAGCCTCAGCTGGGTCAGTTGGCGTTTCTGTGTGGAGTTTGCATGTACTCCCTGTGTTGGCGTGGGTTTCCTCCGGGTGCTCCGGTTTCCCCCACAAGTCCAAACACATGCGGTATAGGTGAATTGGGTAAGCTAAAATTGTCCGTAGTGTATGAGTGTGAATGGGTGTGTATGGATGTTTCCCAGAGATGGGTTGCAGCTGGAAGGGCATCCGCTGCGTAAAACATATGCTGGATAAGTTGGCGGTTCATTCCGCTGTGGCGACCCCAGATTAATAAAGGGACTAAGCTGAAATGAAAATGAATGAATGAATGAATGAATGATATTTAGGTGGTGAGGCTAATTAATGTTAATTAAAGAGATAGTTTACCCAAAAATGAAAATTCAGTCATCATTTACTCACTCTTTACTTGTTGCAGAACTGTTTGACTTCATTAGGTTGAACACTAAACAATATCTTGAAGAAAGCTTGTGTTGTAAAAATGAGAACCCAGTCCAGGAGACTCGTCACGAGCAGCTCTTTATTGAGATGCGTTGGTTGTTTTGCAGTCAAACAGCATGTTTTAAAGGTTTGCACTGATTTATCAGATGAGTGAACCTCCCTGGGTGCCGGTCAGTGCACAAATATTATTAAAGGATTAGGAGTCAGGTGGTCAGATTTATCTATTGGATTGTATTAGCAGAGTATATGGCACAAATGTACAGGCAGTAGAGAAATTAGTCTGAGCACAGAAAATATAATAAAGATAATAAATAACAAAATATAGTTGTGTATATGCACTTGTACAACAGTTTTCCCATTTTTAAGTACATAAAGGGTGGCCAAAGTATACTAAATCTTCATTCAATATATAACTCAACAAAGGAAAAGAAGGCTTAACATTATACACATGTCAACTGTAAGCGATCGTTTGAAATGATGAACTGGATCTCCATATATGGAATAGATCACGTCACATCAAAGTGTATCATTTAAACAGTTCAAGCGGCTCTAAATAATGAAACCACATTACAGACCATCGAGTATCAAAGAGGAGGTCTACATTGCAATAATTAAGAAATAATCACTTGTGGTGGTTCCCAGGAGTTAAAAGAAGCCCGCCAGACCCTGGAGATGAACTGTGGTCCTCTATCGGACAATATGTCCTCAGGGAGTCTGTAATTGCATAATACATTTTGAAAGAGTGCTTCGGCCATTTTGAGAGCTGTAGGAAAACTTTTGAGAGGGATTAGTTTGCAGGCTTTAGAAAAGCGATCCACCACAACAAGAATAGTAGTGTTACCTTTTGAGGGAGGTATGTCCGTGGCAAAGTTGATACCAAGGTGTGTCCAGGGCTGGCGGGGAATGGGTAAGAGTTGCAGTTTACCTTCGGGCAATTGGCGAGGAGTGGTGGTGACAGCCCAGACCAAACACCCCCGGACATACTTGGAAACGTCCTTGGCCATTCCCGGCCACCAATATTTTCCTTGGAGTAGCGAGAGGGTTCGCCTGCTGCCAGGGTGTCCTGAGCCGAGGGACGTGAGCGCACTATCCAAGAGAGAGAGACGGTGACTGGTGGGCACGTAGGTGAGGCCCTGGGGAAGTTCAGGTGGTGCAGGCTCCTCGAGTGTGGCGGCATGGATCTCTTCATCTGTTTGCCATAGTACTCTATAGGTGCTCGAAAGATCGAGGGAGGTAGAAGGGGTTCGGGAGTATCTCAGATGGGGTCTGGTGAGTACATTCGGGAAAGGGCGTCGGCTTTGCAGTTCTTATGACCCGGTTGGTAGGTTATGTGGAAGTTGAAACGAGTGAAGAACAGTGACCAACAGGCTTCACTGGCATTTAGATGCTGGGCATTGTGGAGGTACTGGAGGTTTTTGTGGTCGGTGATGATGGTGAAGGGAGATTGGGTTCCTTCGAGCCAGTGTCGCCACTACTTGAGGGCAAGTTTGATGGCCAGCAGTTTGCGGTCACCGATCCCGTAATTCTGCTCCGCGGGACTTAGTTTCCTTGAGTAGTACGCACACGGGGGGAGAGCTCAGGGTTCACCAGACCATTGGGAGAGGATGGCACTTACTCCCATATCTGCCGCATGAACTTTCACGACAAAGGGTCATGTAGGGTCAGGGTTTTTGAGGATGGGTGCCAAGGTGAACTTTTCCTTGAGCAAGCGAAAGGTGTGACGACCATCGGTATTCCAGGAGAGGGTTTGTCGTCTGCCTTTAAGGATGGAGGTTAAAGGGGCAGAGACGAGACTGTAATTCTTGATACATCGATGGTAAAAGTTGCAAAACCAAGGAATCTTTGGAGTTCTTTGACCGTCTGAGGCTCTTCCCACTTTACCGGTCTCCATCCAGACCTCCTCAGCGGAGATCACGTATCCGAGAAAGGAGATGGTGGTTCGGTGGAATTCACATTTCTCCATCTTAAGATAGAGCTGGTGTTCTCTCAGGTGGTGTAGTGCTTGCCGCACATGAGTATGGTGGTCTTTCATGTTGCGGGAGTAAATCAGGATACCGTCGATGTAGACGATGATGATTTTTTAATTCTACACTTGGGACATTAAACCATTGACTTCTATAGTATTTGCTTTTCCTACTATGGAAGTCAATGGCTACAGGTTTCCAACATTCTTCAAAATATCATCTTTTTGTGTTCAACAGAAGATTAAAAACTCATTAGGGTTTGAAAGCACACAATTGAGAGTAAATAGTGAGTAAATTGTCGTTTTTAGATGAACTATCCCTTTTAAGTGTCACAGTCACACACACAAAGGAGAGAAGGCAGGGATTACTTTGTGAGTATTTATTGTGGAGCGTGCACAAACAGTGGGTAAACAGGTGAGCGGTGTCACTGGGTGAAGGCTCTCTCACACGCTAGTCCAAGCGGTAAGTTAAAGTTCATTGCAATCAATGAATCAAAAGTCCCTTCCCTTAATTGGTTGTTTGCATCCACAGATACAGAAAGCAAGCCTCCAAGGAGCACAGGAGAGATCAGAGCACTAGGGAGAAGATCTAGGAAGCGGAGACCATCCAACTTCGATTTCAGCCAGTGAGTGACTGAATGAGGTGAGTATATATAGGAAGTGGGTGATTAGAACTCTGGTGATTGTTCACGGGTGTGGTGTGTGGTGGATGGTGATTGTGAGTGGTGACTGGGACTGAGGAAACGTGCAGAGGGTGTGACATTAAGCTTTAGTTTTTCTAGCCAATTTCTTGCTATTTTGTCTGCAAAGGGTTTTTATTCATCTATTAAAACTCTTAGTTTTGTCTAAATGAATCACTATTTCATGTTTTAATTGGTTTTGTATTAAATGTTGGAAATGTTGACTGAAATGTTTGACCAGGCACTGGAATTAAATAAAACAATAAAACAACCTGTCCAGCTTTGTTTCAGCTTTAGCAATGTGTCTGACACAAAAGCAACATGACAACATGCCATAAAATACACCAAATACAAAATACATAAAATACAAACTACTCATTTAAAATGAGTGGAAACAACACAACTCTTATGTTTTATGGTGGGGACAACTTAAATTAGTAAGTAAACTTAATTGATTTTTATTGGGACAACATGAAGGAATTGTTTGGAACCTATCATTTTTTTATGGTGTATATTTTCCTGTTTGTCTGCCCAGTGCTCATAATAAGTTATGGAAATTACTATTTTAGTCATTGAAAGTAACTTTAAGGCAACAGGTTAACTCACTTTTTAAAAATTAAGCCAACTATTTACTTTTTACCATGCACTAAAGTTTCAGAAGTGTAAAACTACTAACAGTGAACGTTGTTATTGTGGTGTATTTGTTTTGTGCAGTGTTTACATTACAGTGCACTGGTGTTTTTGTTATATTTATACACCTAAAGCTGAGTTATACTTTAATTATATATGTATCATTTTGTTTCCTGTAGTGATGTTGGTGAATATGAGTCCTCTTCCACTGGTGTTTATGCTCTTCATAGCAGGTGAGTCTTTACTGTTGATAAAAGGATAGAAGTTTGGGGTTATTTGGTCCAGTTAGTCTGCTAGCAGCTTCAAGAATAAAATGTAGACATGAGCCAAAACATTATAGCCACCAATATATGCTGTGACCCACTGAAAAATGAATTTACAATTCCAGTTATGTTGGTTAACTAGATAAGTTTCAGTTTAGTTTGCATCAACTCTGGGCTTAAGAGGCCATGCAAGTGGTTTGGTTTTTAGCATTGTTTGTTGCCATGGTAATGTTAGCTCCATGCCAGGTTAAATTTTGGTTTAGAGATCTCAAACCAATCAGCTGTGAACAATGAGACATTAAAGCCACTCCCTCATTTTTCTATTGCTTTCTCTTGCGAATGTTAAAGCACTACTTAGGTGCAGTTTACGTTTTAAAATGCTTGATCTAGTTACACCTGGCATCCAAACTACTCCAACCTCTTCAACCCCTGAAAACGTCTCAGGTTACGTATGTATAGTTCCTTGAGAGGGAACGAGACACTGTGTCCAAACAGGACGCTAGGGGTACACATCTTTTATACGGGTCTTGAAGCACGTGAAATCAATCTATGTAATTTAGTGGTGACGTCACCGCGCGGGCACTCGCGGCTATGTGAACGTCAGACCAGGAAGTATAAGAGCCTACACTGAACATTCCGATGTAACTTCAAATTTGCTTGAAAGAAGTAACAGGCAGAAGAGAGTATGGCGGAAGACGCAGTGTCTCGTTCCCTCTCAGGGAACTATGGTTACATGCGTAACCTGAGAGGTTCCCTTTCAAGGGAACTTTAACACTGCGTCCAAACAGAACGCTAGGGGAACGCAATACCCACTAGGCCAGACTCACTGCTGACTGTGAATGCACACTACGCAGTGAGAACAGAGGACCCCAGGGAAGGGTCTGAATCGAGTTGATAGTGACGCATGAATGTATATGGAGTCAACCATCTTGCTGCCAAACAAATGTCAGAAAAGGCAGAGCCCAAAATAGAAGCTTTGGAGGCCGCTACAACCGTTGTGGAGTGGGCCCTAACAAATTAAAGTGCGGGACATCCAACAGCCTGATAAGTAATTGAAATAGTCTCGACTATCCAATTGCTTATAGTCTGCTTATTCGCAGGACTCCCCCTTTTTGAGAGTTCAAAGCATATCAATAACTGCTCGTTCTTTCGCCACTGGGCAATTCTGTGGGCATATTTATCCTGTCTCAACAGGAGGTCTGCTCCCATGTTCAGATGGCCCAGGACATGCATTACTCTGACAGACAGAATTTTGTTCTGGGCCCACAGGAGGATTTGATGTGCCAGCCTGCATAGCAGCCGTGACCTCAGACCCCCCTATTGGTTCATGTAAGTGACCACCGATGTCTTGTCCGTGCGGACAGAAAAGGCAGACTAGAACATGATAGCCCCTTAAATCTGAGAGAAAGTGTTTTAAGGCCAGAAACATAGCCATCATCTCCAGACAGTTTATGTGCCACAGACGATGATGTTCTCCTCACTGTCCTGATGCGAGAAGGCCCCTCAGGGTCACTCCCCAGCCCATGAGAGAAGTATCTGTCATAAGTATGACGCGATGACAGATAGCACTCAAAACTAAAAAAACCCCAAAGGAGCCATAGCACTTTTCACTCTATCAGATGAATCGCGCTATTGACACCCGAAGAGCTTCTCGAAGCTGTTTGGGCATTGCTCCCCCACCATCTAAAATTTGTTTTAATAAATCAGCCTGGTATGCCTGCAGCACTGACATAGTATGCAGACATCCTACTGATTGACCTGCCGTCATCTACACTTTGCCCACTAGATATGAAGTACCCTGCTTCCCTGCTTCAAGAGGCGTATAAAAGAGGTTTTCCCCTAGCGTTCTGTTTGGACGCAGTGTTGAAGTTCCCTTAAAGGGGAACAGGGCGTTATGAAAATGCTGAAGACACTGTTTTTGTTTAGAAATTCTGGTGGTGTGTTTCAGTATACAACTGAAATGCAGACTTTTCACAATGAAGGTATAGTCTGCGCCAACTGAAGGTTTTCAGTCATGTGACCTGGCAGACAATGAGCCGTAATGGCAGCTACACTGGGATCTCCATAGAAGAGCCACACAATCCCTTCATATTTCCATCTGATTCAAGCTACGAATATTTAGATCACATGTCAACAGAACAAAACAAAGATATGTGAATCATAAAATGTAAGATATCATAAAATGTAAATTGTGGGCACTTGAGATCCGTATTCATTTTTCAGTCATTTACTATAAAACTTGTAAAACTGTCATGTCCCTGTCAGAGCTACCGATTCACTAATGTTTACATGTATCTTGTGGGTATTCCTCAGAAATGTAGTCATTGGTGATGGGGTCTGTTTGTTTTGCTTACATTCATATTTGCTGGAAGGGAAAATCTATTCGTTCACTTCTGATATTTATACTTTGATTTTGCATTTCAATGTACACTTTAATTACACTCAATCTGCAAATTAGAATAGAAACTGTATAAAAGCACACAAACGCACTGACAGTTATAAGTACTGTAGATTGTTATGAGTTAGTGATGCTACCATTCAGCACAAATCCATTCATTTCTTCTTTCTGACTGTTCTTTCTATGAGGGAATTCTGCAGAAACACAGCACATGCATGTCTCCTTGTTGATTAGTAATGCTGTAGGTTATTGCACACCAATTATCCAGCTTTTTTGTTATAAAAAAAATAAATAAATCACTCAGCCCATGACCTAGCGGTCAGTGGGAGACAGTATTTTATTTATTTATTTATTTTGCTGTATCGTTTCTCTAATGGTGTGACGTCATGTGAAAACTATCAATAACATAGTGGTTAATGAGTCAACATGTGGCAGTGTGGCGATCGCAACAATTCGAGTTTGATTTTTAGCTTGAGGTCCTTTGCGTGCCCTTCGCCTCTATCTGCTCCACATTTTCCTGTCAGTACTCCCCACTGTCCTGTCCAATTAAAGTTGAAAACGCTTACAAAATAATTATATAAGAAAATGAGGCTAAAAAAATCACTCTCTGATTGGTCTTCTGAACTATTGCATATCGTTCCCTGATTCGTCAATCCTTGATCATATGACCATTACACAACCAGTACATGGCATGAATAATTGCCGGCAATATATTTTCATGCCCAATGAGCATGAATGGTTACGCGTCATGCATTTTATGCTGTATAATGTAGATGGAAATAGTTTTTCTGGAACGCAGTAAAAAATGGCAATATGGATGATGAATGTTTTTATTCTAAAACACTGTTTTAAGACAAAAATATGCTAGTGTAAATGCAGCCTCACTGTAGTAAAAAAATACATAATAATAATAATAATTTGTAAGTCAAATATATATTTTTTAATACTTGGTGCAAAATCTTGCTCCAAAACTTGGTTCATGCGCTTCCTGGATTTCAGTTATACGATTACCAGTTGAGCATCTGCATAAACACCTTTTTTTTTTATTATTAAATAATGTGGTGATACCTTGGTGTTAGTATACAGCTCATATTTTTTTACATTAATATTAACTGCTTTGAAAATTGTTACAACATTTGTTAACTATAGTCAATGTTGGTTCATATTAATTGAATTGCACTTGTTTGTATTAGTTCATGGTGCATTAACTAATGTTAACAAATACATATTTAGTGATGTATTCGTAAATGTAGACATTAAATAAAATTAACAAATGTTGTAGCATTGTTAGATCATGTAAAAAAATATGTTAATTCAAGAAACAATAAGTTTTAATAGATTTAAAACTTGACTTTTCCCATTATTTCTTCATGAATGTTTTGTTTCAGGAGTTTATGGTCAATCTGGTTATGGTGTGAGTTACGGCTCTTCACACATCTGTGCACTAAAGGGCTCAACAGTGACAATGAGCTGCACTTATAATTATCCTCTTGGAAGTCATGTCAAAAGAGCGTTCTGGACTAAAACACAAGTTAAAGAGAATGATGAAGAGTTTCCAGATCTGTCTGAGGACTCTGAATACAGCCAGAGGCTTCAGTATCTTTTGAAAACACTGCTTGGCTCTACCATCGAACTGAGTCATGTGACAAAGAAAGATGAACGCGAGTATTATTTCAGATTCACTACTGATATACCTGAAGGGAAATGGCTTGGTACTCCAGGAGTGCGTCTCTCTGTCACAGGTGACTCTCCTGAGGTTTCTCTCCTCTTGTGTGCATTATGTAGAATAATAATCAGTGTATGAGAGCAGCACTAGATATAATGTGTGTGTTGTGTGCAGATCTTCAGCTGGAGTCTCCTGAGAGAGTGACAGAGGGAGATTCAGTCCGTCTGACATGTAGAAGCAGCTGTAAACTGACTGACACACCAACATTCATCTGGTACAGAAACTCACAGAGATTAACAGGGAATATTCAAAATGAACTATATGTTAGTCCATTCAGTAGAGGACATGCAGGCTACTATAGCTGTGCTGTGCAGGGAAACACTGACATCTCTCCTGCTGTTTATCTTGATGTCAGATGTAAGTATGTATTTGATGTACAATATGCACTTTTTTTTCTTTAAAGATTCCAGTGATATACAGAACATAGGAAAACTTTTATCACAATAAATCTGAGTACAGTAGTGTTTTTGTAATATTTCTGACCTCTGCATGACTTAGCAATTTAGTGTTAGCAAAATTAGCAATTCTAGTGTTTAAAATACTTTCTCTTTCAGTGTAAATGTAAAATATGGCTCAGAATTACCCAATAATTTTACCCATACTCAGTGACATTTGTTTTGAAATGATGCAGTCATCTCAGTCGCATCCCAATAATTTTGCTCAGTTTGATATGCATATACTTGATCATGCAGGGATTTATACATATCTACATTGATGATGGACACTCTTGGGAATGCACTTCATATTTCGGCTTTAAAATCTACTAAATTGTTCCTTATTCAAAAATTGTCATCATACTATAACCCTACATTTCTAAACGTATTTAATGATTTCAACATTTGATGCAGCAGTATTCTGATCTGAAGCAAAAGGCAGGATGGGTCCATGCATTTGTTGTTTATGATAAATTCTGAGGCCACACCTACACTATCAAAATAATGACAACGATAAAATAAACACGCTTTGGTGGGTTAAGTGATGGGTGAATATGTCACAGCAGTGTAGATTATGTGTAAATTATTCTGCAGGTTTTGAGAATGTTTTATGCCATGTTAGGGGGAAAATGTTCCATATCCAATCATTTAGATAGATGTTATCATAGGAAAGTGAAGCTGATCGCAGTATACATAATATCCAATGTTTACATTTTGATGCTGAGAGAATAAATCAAATAAATATTTACATTTTAAACTTATTTACATGTTCCATCTGCAGATGCTCCAGATCCTCCTGTGATCTCCATCAGTGGATCTGCTGTAATAATGTCTGGAGATTCAGTGACTCTGAGCTGCAGCAGCGACTCAAACCCTCCTGCAGAAATTTACTGGTTTAAAGGAATAAAATATATTGGATCTGGAAGAATCTTCAGCATCTCTAAGATCAGCTCTGATGACGGTGGAGAATACAAGTGTAGAGCCAGAAATGACCATGGAGACAAATACTCTAAAGCTGTAACTATAAACGTCCAGTGTGAGTTAAGGATGGCTTAGTAACATGACATTAACACACAACAAGTGGCATTAAGTAAACATTTCTGACCCAGCTCCACCGGTGTATAGATCTGCTATGGGGTTACATATATGTTATGTTTGTAGCAGCAGCATGTTATATTGTCAGACGGCATGTCTGGGAATATATTGGCAGGAGCAAGTCTAGGTACTTGCTGTGTCATAATAATTAAAGCAGCAGCAGCGTAGCAGATCTATTCCGCCAAGACCAAACACATCAACATTTCCATATACATATTCATTACCATACTAAATCCCGAAAGTGGTCAAATTTCGAAATGAAATTTTATAAAGATATTATTTAATCTACATTGTTTTGTTGATTGTTAACATCCCCTTTTGTTTGTTTGTTTTTTTTTTAGATCGACCCAAGAATGTTTCAACATTCATCATTGATTCTGGTCAGCTTTGGTTTGATTCAGTGAGTCTGATGTGCAGCAGTGACTCAAACCCTCCTGCTCTGAACTTCAGCTGGTTTGAGGAGAATCA
>CAIGQW010034205.1:0-11860 GCA_903798125.1 Danio choprae
TTTTTTATTAATACATTTAACTGTATTTTATTTCGAGGGGATCGTGGGAAAATAGGAAAACTAAGACAGTCTGTAATTTTTCTTATTCTGTAGTATATATCACCATGTATGGTCTTGTTAAATACCAATAATAATAAAAAATAGGGGCCTCACGGTGGCGCAGTGGGTAGCACGTTCGCCTCACAGCAAGAAGGTCGCGGGTTCGAGCCTCGGCAGGGTCAGATGGCGTTTCTGTGTGGAGTTTGCATGTTCTCCCCAATTTCCTCCGGGAGCTCCGGTTTCCCCCACAAGTCCAAAGACATGCGGTATAGGTGAATTGGGTAAGCTAAATTGTCCGTAGTGTATGTGTGTGAATGAGAGTGTGTGGATGTTTCCCAGTGATGGGTTGCAGCTGGAAGGGCATCCGCTGCGTAAAACATATGCTGGATAAGTTGGCGGTTCATTCCGCTGTGGCGACCCCAGATTAATAAAGGGACTAAAGCCGAAATGAAAATGAATGAATGAATGATAAAAAATAGACAAGTCAAGTTACATGCATTCATCCTCAACAACAACAACTACTTAATATAAACGAACATGGCAAGCATGGTTTATGCCACTTTTTAGGGTTATTTTGTCCCTTTTTTGTCTAAAGTTTCTTCCTTCAGTCTATATTAACTGCATTCAGTATTCAGTGTAAATTGTGCAAATTATACATGTGTATGCAATGCCAATTTTATATAATATGATGTAATTTGCTTTATTGGCTTACTCTTACACTAAATAAAACTAAAACTTTAAAAGTGTTCAATAAAATCTGGCAACTCCATGCCATAAGAGTACTGTAACTTGCATACAGAGGGTGAAGCTTTATATGGTCAAGCACAATGGTGCACAAAAAAAACTTTAAAGCGCTAAACAAACAGAGCTGAGAGCCAGGAATGCAACAGGAACAAAATGTGCTTGTGTTACAGCGTCGAAAATCTCCGTGTCTGGCCTTGGCCCCCCGAACCTAACAGGCTTATCATCCGATATTTGGCCGTGGATGAGCTGACTTGCTTTAATCCCCTTATAATTTCAAGAGCATTCCACACATTCCAGCAGGCCCAGTTGTGGCCGACAGGAGAGCGAATCCACTGTTCATTGTTGACGTTGTGGACGATTCGCAGAAAGGTGAACTCACTGTACATTAACTGATAACTGCGCACGGGTTAAGCTTGCGAGTGAACACGGGAGTACATTGAAGCATGGTTTGTGTGTAAATGTATATGTGTGTGTGTTCAAAAGCAAAATGTAATATTTGCAACAGCATGCATATGTGCAGTTAGATATGAGAAGCTGTTCAAGTTAGAATTTTTCAGTCATACTTTATTTTAAGGTACAGTAATTCTCGCTATTAACAAACCATGAACTAAGACTTTTAGCTCAATAAACTCCTAATTTGCTGATTTTTACAGTTTTTATAGTAAAAGTGTTAGGATGGGATTAGGGATGTAGAATAAGATCATACATTTTAAGTACAAATAAACATCCAGTAGCTTAATAACAGGCAGATAATAAGCCACTAGTTAATAGTGAGAATTGGCACTTAAACAAAAGTATTACCCATTATTCTATAGATTAACATAACTAAGGGCGACGCGGTGGCGCAGTGGGTAGCACAATCGGCTCACAGCAAGAAGGTCGCTGGTTCGAGCCTCGGCTGGGTCAGTTGGCGTTTCTGTGTGGAGTTTGCATGTTCTCCCCGTGTTGGCGTGGGTTTCCTCCGGGTGCTTCGGTTTCCCCCACAAGTCCAAACACATGCGCTATAGGTGAATTGGGTAAGCTAAACTGTCCGTATGTGAGTGAATGAGTGTGTATGGATGTTTACCAGTGATGGGTTGCAGCTGAAAGGGCATCCGCTGTGGCGACCCCAGATTAATAAAGGGACTAAGCCGAAAAGAAAATGAATGAATGAATGAATTAACATAACTAAGTCACAGTTTGTCAATCTGAAATTGCATATACAGGATATACCCTATTGTATGCATGTGCATTTAATGCAAAATCTTCATGTAACAGCATGCATATTTTTATTTTTATGATTTGTCAAAATTTGACCTATGCTAAGAGTCACTTTGTCTATCTGAAATTGCTTTTCTCCAGGATATATTGAATGCATGTGCACTCAGTCCCAATTTTACGTGTATATGCAATGTTAATTTTGATCTAACAGCATGCACATTTACATGGATTAGAAACTGTTAATAAAGCATTATTTGCATTTTTTCCCTCCATCTGAAGTTGCTTTTTGTTTGAGTATTCAATGCAAATGCTCAGTCAACAGCACGCAGATTTACATAGATAAAACCAATTCATGCGTTATTTGCGTTTCTCTATACATTAACCAAGCAAAGCCACAGTTTGTCCGTCTGGATGTATTTCCACTCGCTCGTGCGTCATTTGATGCACCTCTCTTTGCAATCGAGTATGAAGACAGAACTGAACTGATCTGAGCTCAGATTGCCTTGTGTTGATAGAAACACGGCCATGAACTTTCCTCTGTTGCTGGATCCCTCTCAACTCCTGCTTTTTGTACACACACACACACACACACACGCACACACACACACACACACACACACACACACACACACACACACACACTACTCCACTGTTGATATGATGTCATTGTACGCACACATAGGAAGTGCCTTATAAAGTCAGGCAGTCATGCACCTTTGGAGCAGAAAGGGTCACTTAACCAGGCTTGAAGGAACACCTGCTTGAGCTGTTTAAACAATAACATCACAGTAGGATTGGCTATCGGGCGCACTAGAAATATTGGACTGGACGCGGCTTTGAAATCACTTTAAGTTGCTGAAGTTTGACTTTACTTAAGCTGTAATAAAGTTAAGCTTAAAGAAAGCAATTTTGCTTTTTTCAAGAGTTCACACTTAGCTGATGATTGAAAAGTAAGCGTATTTGGCATGCTGTCCCGGGAGAGAGCCCTGAGCTCAGAATATCCTTGAGCCCGGGGCTCCCTCCCGTTTGAGGGCGAGAGGGGAGTTTGAGCTCAGGTAGGTCTCGAGAACTCCCCTGCTGTGAACGTTCTTGAGATATGTCTTAAGATGTTATTTTTTGAGAAGTCAATTTACTTATGGTGAATGTCTTTGGACGGTGGGAGGAAACCGGGAAGCCCGGGGAAAACCCACGCGAGCACGGGGAGAACATACAAACTCCGCACAGAAACGCCAACCGGCCCAGCGAGGGGAAAAGTCGGTGGTGTTCTTGCTGTGAGGCAACAGTGCTAGTCACTGGGCCGCCGTGCCGCCCAGTTAGAAGAAAGGAAGGAGTAGGGGTGGAAGGGGGGAATCTTCAAGACGAAGATGTCTAGAGTGAAAAACTCTGGTTATTTATAGTGTGTCTGATTGGTGCAATAAGCGGAGCTGATGCGATGCCAGCTGCGTTCAATCCTAATCACGTGATCCTCTCGAAATTAGTTTATAACTAAACCACACATAGTGCAATAGAGAAACAGGAAATTCAATGGAGAAAATAACTGATTGGATGTTGAAAAACGTAGGAGCGGCGAAGAAAATGATTACAGTCTGATTATAGATTACAATCGTGGTTTTCCTTGGAATTACATGCAATGATTGTGCACAAAAAAAGACCAAGAGTGTGTGTCCATAAAGTCAACAGGCTCCACTCTGACGTCATGTTGACTTTAAAATGTGGTTTAAAGCTATACGCTTCTGTTTGCATTTCAGATATCTGAATCTGAAACCTCATATTATAAAAAAAACACCACAAATGTGATCTTCAAATCTTTTCTGCATCTCCACGACAGCGACGAGCTGAAATGGAGAACAGATTTCTGAGATTTTTCTTCTGAGAACTGCACGCCTCTTCTAGTTTTAAAAGAGATCAGTGTCTCAAATCGTTCTCAGATTTGTCAAGTCTTAAATCAATGTCAGAGATCTCAATATCTCACAGAATAATCTCAGATGCTATCCATTTTCATTTCTGTTTCTTCTTACTTCGGTTTGGGCCTACTTTATTTCACCCATTCTAGAAAAAACACACTCAAATCAAATTACGCCATTTTTTGGAAAAGAGGATCATTTTACAAAACTCCCCTACAGTTAAATAGTTGAGCTTTACCATTATGTAATCCTTCAAGAAGGTCTCGGGGTTTGACGGGGCACTTTTGTTTAGCAAAAATCACTGAATCAGATAAGATAATTAGCATCTCGCTAAAAAATTGTTCATTTTCTTATTTAAAGCCTATAATTTTCAATCATGTCCGATAATTTTCCTATTTTTTATGCCATGCCTGAAAATTTCAACCCAGGCTCATTCTGATTATGTACCGCTATATACATATAGCACCAAATACATCCCAGGAGCTACGCTTTTTGCCGTTTTTGTTTTCACGAAGGCCGCTGTGTACACTTTTTCAGATCTCAAATTTCTCTCACGAGTGCCATTCTGCTCATTCCTGCTCTTCTCGCATAAATCCACCAGAGGCCGCTGTCGACTGACTGACTGACTGACTGACTGACTGACTGACTGACCAACCGATCCCCTCACCCTCCTCCTTCCCTAAACCCAACCAATAGTGTTTTCAAAAGCACATATTGACCAGCGCCCACCCACTTCCCTAAACCCAACCAACAGTGTTTTCAAAAGCAATCCAGAAAAAGAAAAGCTCTCGCGGCCGCCTGATTTTTACCACGTTTTCAGATTTGACCATATTCTCACCCTGTTATTTACTTGTTTGTTTTATTTTTTTCTGGAACCATTCTTTGCCGGACTCAAACCCTGTCATCACGGTAAACTCAAATCTTCTGACGTATAGGCAGAGCCACTGGATGAACTGGTAACAGCGGAAAAGCCGTCCACAGGGAGGTAAGCGGTCAGCTGGTAAGCGAGAAAATACCGCCCCGTAGCGTTCGTTTTAAAGACAAAATGCAGACATACGTTCCTCTGGCCAGAAATGTATATAGGGACACATTTTCAGAATGAGCCTATGTTGGAAAATTTGCTAACCTCCATCAATATAGCCATCCTGACCACATCTACCTATCTGGGGACTATTTTCAGGCACTATGTGTCACGGTTGATGATGGGGAAAGGAGCGAGGACTCAAATCCAGGGAAAATGGGTATTTATTAATAATCAAAAATAAAACAAAAAAGCAAAACAAACTACCCCGAGGGGGAAAACATTAACAAAAAGACAAAAAGCAAACTTGACTGGGCTGGCAGGAAAGAGCAGGGCTGGACAGGGCTGGACACGACACGACATGGAAAAATACGACAACGAACTGGCACAGGACAGCAGACATGAGGAGAATATAAGCACAAATAATTAACACACAAACAGGTGAACAGGATAAACTAATAATGGGTTAACAAGGAGGGTGGGACTAGACAATAGACGGGAGAGCACATGACACAAACAAACACAAGCCATGTGCTCACACAAAAACGAGACTCGAACACAAAGCCAATGAGAGAACTCATTAACCGCGTGTTCACATGACAAAGCACGCAGCGCATGTAAACATGCACCACGTGCTAAACACAACACCAACAGAAGACTGAACGCAAGACCCAAGTACACGATAAATAAAAACTCACCGTGCACTTACACATGCAACGTGCATGTTTCATCCCAGTGCAAACTGAAACTGAACCCTCAACTGGAGCGCAAACTGGACCTCACAAGCCCGCATTAAGCGGGAGCGCGCACGGCCCGCGCGCAACCAGGACGGCACTCATACAAACACACAATGACAGAAAACGAGTGCTTGACCCGAGAAAACTCAAGCCGAGCACAACATACAGGACAAGACAGGACTAGTGTCTGGACTCTGCCACCAAAACATGAATTTACAAGACCGGAGTGGCAGAACCCTGACACTATGTAATATAATTACCCGTGCTGCAGTCATGACATAAAAACAAAGACTCTTGATTATTATGCCAGAATGAGAGTATAGTTCCTAGCCATATCGGCCTAGAAAATAGCAACTTTTCATTTTCTTTCAGTCTTAATACACGATGTAACTACAGAACAGTCAAGCTTTAAATAGAAAAATGATCAAAACTCTTTAGTAATTTTTGAGTGAGATGCTAATGGTCTAATTTAATGCTAAGCTAAGCTAAAAGTGCTCCTGCCAGACCCCGAGATATTCAAAGTTCCAGTAAATTGAAACTGTGTCAGTCCAGTTTTCAGAGCTGAAGTTCAGTTCAGTGTGGTTTAATTTCCACTGCTGAAAGTCCAAACACTGAAGAACAAATTCACCGATGCGCAGCTCCACAAGTCCCAAACCAAGCAAGACAGTGGCCACAGTGATGAGGAACAAACTTCACCAATTGACGAAAGTGAAGGAAAAAAAAAAACCTTGAGAGAAACCAGGCTCAGTTGGGCACGACCATTTCTCCTTTGGCCATACTTCCTGTGCAGAGCTGCAGTCTAGGCGCCGGAGGCTGGAGAACGCTGGACGTCCATCGTGAAGAAGCTGCAGGTGTGAGTAGGTCACCGGCGAGAGCCTCGTCTGTCACTGGGGTCTTTCAGGAATCAGTCTCATGCTCTCCACTCCTCCATGACCGCCACAGCATCTGCTCAGGATACGGCCTGGTCCAGGATTATATGGATACTTCTAGAAGTCTTCTATGGTTGGCATCATCTCTTCACAGGTCTTGCATCACATAAAAAATAGGCTGAATGGATTAAAAAACTGTAAAACTAAGCTGTTTAACTCTAGGAGAGCTGAAAAACTGAGCCTATTTGAAATGTTCCCCTAAGAGAGAATTCAGTTGTTGTTTTTTTTATTAATAACAGAGCAACAAACTGCACCAATTCAAGTCAGATCCACGCTGATTAGATCTATTGTAGATGGGCTCCATACCAAACCACATGTGTGCCATGCTGACATATTGTCATGGAGTTCCACAGGGAAAGGGTGCGCCTTTATGAGGAAAAGGGGTGAATCATCATTCATGAGGTTACCAGGTTAAGGACCTGCACCTGTTGATGTAATCTCACTTTGCACATTCCCAAAGACTGGATCAAAGTTCAACCTGGAGATAAGGAGAGAAGCCAATGAATTTAGCTCCTCGTGTGAGATGGACGAAGCACATTTAGGATTTTTTCAAGAGTATTAACGAACCATTAGCTAACATAAACTAACAAGGAAAAAGTTTTAGTTAATTTAGTCATGGAGCACAGTGGCAAGAGTTTTTAAGTGACATTAGGCTTATTTTAAGCAGCATATTCCTGTGTCAATGATAAATCAATGGTAAATCTGACAATGCAGGACTTTTTGATGGATTCAGTTTTAAATTACATTGTTACATACTGTATTTCTTTATTTAAACAACTTATAAATTGTGTATATTTAATATTTAATATAATACTTTTTGGGCCTCACAGTGGCGCAGTGGGTAGCACGTTCGCCTCACAGCAAGAAGGTCGCTGATCGCCTCGGCTGGGTCAGTTGGCGTTTCTGTGTGGAGTTTGCATGTTCTCCCTGTGTTGGCGTGGGTTTCCTCCGGGTGCTCCGGTTTCCCCCACAAGTCCAAAGACATGCAGTATAGGTGAATTGGGTAAGCTAAATTGTCCGTAGTGTATGAGTGTGAATGAGTGTGAATGGGTGTGTATGGATGTTTCCCAGAGATGGGTTGCAGCTGGAAGGGCATCCGCTGCGTAAAACATATGCTGGATAAGTTGGCGGTTCATTCCGCTGTGGCGACCCCAGATTAAGAAAGGGACTATGCCGAAATGAATGAATGAATAATACTTTTTTCATTAATTAATCCATTAAAAGAATGAAGTTCACGTTCATCCAAACATTTACACATAAAACTGCATTATTAAAAAGAAAAGTTACACATTAATATTTTATTAACGGGAGGAAGCTTATATGATCAACAATAAACAGTTGTATTTTTATTATCTTAGGTTAACACAGATTTGCACGTTGTTCTTTGATGTTACTGCATTAACTAATGAGAACTTATAAAGCGTTATCAACTTTTATGCAATGGATTTGCTACACATGTGAATGATACTTCAAATCATGCGAGGCGTGATGATGAGAGATAAGTAATCAGACCTGTGATATTCATCTGCTGGATCATAAAACAACAACAAAAAAAACTCATATGCTTACATCGAAGGAGAGCCAGAATACATAAAACATATTTACCAGCCAAACACAACCAGAACACCCTATCAACCACATAATAACATAATAAATATCAAGCAGAACACATTAGGAACCATACAGAAATGCTGTGTCAACCAAAACAACAACAAGCAGGCATAGTGGCAGTATTTCTGAAGCATCAGGCTACTTTTCAACAGCATTTTCCTGTGAAAATGACAAACAAAAATGTCTTTTCTTAGCTGAAACTAACCAAGAAGCGGAAAAACTTTACATTCATTATAACACCAAATCATTATAACATATTATAATGATCTATTAGTTTACGTATTTACAAACATAAACAAACAATAAATGCATTTATTACAGTGTTTATTCATCTTTGTTCATTTTAGTTAATGAAAATACACTAAAGTCATTCATTGTTAGTTTGTGTTAACTCACAGTGCATTCTAACCCAGGGGCGTCGCTAGACCCCATTTACTGGGGCATGTGACCCAGTCAAAATCGCCAGTGCCCCAGTAAATGCTTTGAGTTGAATGTAAAACGAATGTTTAAATAATATGATGATGATCATGGCACATTCGCCTTACAGCAAGAAGGTCGCTGGTTCGAGCCTCCGCTGGGTCAGTTATCATTTCTGTGTGGAGTTTGCATGTTCTACCCGTGTTTGCGTGGGTTTCCTCCGGGTGCTCCGGTTTCCCCCACGAGTCCACATGCGCTATAGGTGAATTGAGTAAGCTAAATTGTCCGTACTGTATGTGTGTGAGTGAGTGTGTATGGATGTTTGGATTGAGTTGTATGGATGTTTCCCAGTGATTGGTTGCAGCTGGAAGGGCATCCACTGCGTAAAACGTATGCTGGATAAGTTGGCGGTTCATTCCGCTGTGGCGACCCCAGATTAATAAAGGGACTAAGCCGAAAAAAAATTAATGAATGAAGGAATATACTGCTCAAAAAAATAAAGAGAACATTTAAACAGCACAACGTAACTCCATGTGTTCCCTTTATTTTTTTGAGCAGTAGATATATATTGAGGGGCAGGGGGGGGGTGCCCCAGTAGAGTTTTATGTACCCTGCATTAACCAATGTCAGCAAGCACAACTTAGCATTTTAATAATGCATTAGTAAATGTTGAACAAGATTGTCCATACTTCAGAGTTCATGTTATTAATTACATTAGCTTTCATTAACTCATGGAAAATAATTTAAAGTGTCACCAAAAACTGATTATGCATAAATCAAGTGTTCATACCGTCAACATATGGGTTATTTCACACAGCGAAACTATAAAAAAAAAAGTTTGTTCTGTTGTTTCCAGCAGAATTTACTTCTTAATATGACAAAAATGTACCGGGAAACTGTTTTATTTGAGTCAGAGCAAATATCTGATTGATTATGCGCAAATGAATGCATAAACTTTGCATGTTGGACAAGCTCTGCCTCTAACATGTGGCCTGGTTTACACAGTCGAACTATAACAAATGTTTGGTTACGATGATGATGATGATGATGATGATGATGATAGCGTCAACCGGTCTGATTTAAATTTGTTTAGTCAATATCCTGAGGATGTTAGACTGTCTGGAAAGCAGACATGCACACGCGCACACATTCAAGTGCCTCTACATTTCCAAATTACAACACCGACAATGATTACAGAAACCTTACTCAACCTTTTCTTCCGCCCACGGCACATATTAATCATTTTCTCACATGCAGCTAATAGGGTCATTTCCTGGAAATGCTCTTTTAAGACACGTCGATGTCTAGCTTGAGGATCTGGCGTGGGGGGTTTTGTTTCAGCGCTTCTGTTTGTTTTTGATTTAAGGCAAATGCTGCAGTCGTTCAAGCGAAGGTCAAGAATCAATAGTAAAGGGGCGGAGCTGCGGTTGTTCATGCGAGGGTGTGTTTGGTCGGTTCAGAAAATACTGCTTTCTGACTTGCTGGCAGTGGCATCATGTGTTATGACATAAGGAGGGACTTATAAGTGTGAGCTGTCCTATTTATCATACTCTATTTCTTTCTTTGCTCACGCTCTGTCACTTTGACATGCATCACATTTACTGCCCATGCACATGGTTTTTGTCCAACGAATTGCAAATAGTGTTTTGTAATTATTTGAAGAATATTTGACAGGTGAATAGCTGATTTAAAGGCGGCACGGTGGTTAGCACTGTCGCCTCACAACAAGAAGGTTGCTGGTTCGAGTCCCGGCTGGGTCAGTTGGCATTTCTGTGTGGAGTTTGCATGTTCTCCCCGTGTTGGCGTGGGTTTCCTCCGGGTGCTCCGGTTTCCCCCATAAGTCCAAACACATGCGCTATAGGTGAATTGAATAAACTATATTGGCCGTAGTTTATGAATAGATGTGTATGGGTGTTTCCTAGTACTAAAACATGTGCCAGAATAGTTGGCGGTTCATTCCGCAGTGGCGACCCCTGATAAATAGGGGACTAAGCTGAAGGAAAATGAATGAATGTTTTCACTTTTAAAGGGATAGTTCACAAATTCTGGCATCATTTCCAACGTGTTTGAGCTTCTTTCTTCCGTTGAATGCAAAGGAAAATATATTGACGAATGTGGAAAAAAACAGCCACTGACTTCCATAGTATTTTGGCTCCTACTATGAATGTAAATGGCTGCTTTCTCCAAACATTCTTCAGAATATCTTACTTTGTGTTCAACAGAAGAAAGAAACTTCATTCATTCATTCATTTTCTTTTCGGCTTAGTCCCTTTATTAATCTGGGGTCGCCACAGCGGAATGAACCGCCAACTTATCCAGCATATGCCTTACGCAGCGGATGCCCTTCCAGCTGCAACCCATCACTGGGAAACATCCATACAACTCAATCCAAACATTCCTTCACACTCATACACTACGGACAATTTAGATTACCCAATTCACCTGTACCACATGTGTTTGGACTTGTGGGGGAAACCGGAGCACCCGGAGGAAACCCATGCAAACACGGGGAGAACATGCAAACTCCACACAGAAATGCCAACTGACCCATCCGGGGCTCGAACCAGCGACCTTCTTGCTCTGAGGCGAATGTGCTACCCACTGCGCCACCGTGCAGCCCAAGAAAGTAACTTTTCAGATGAATTGTTGGATGAACTGTCCCTTCAATGTCTTTGAATGTCAAAAACACTTTTTTTCAGAAATCTTTGACCACAAGAAATATCAAAAGTATAACCTTATAAACTGATACGCTTTTAACGTGCATCATATCTAGCACATAACTTCCAGTGCACATTATCAATAGGGAGACATTTGCTGAAGAAATCTGCTGAATCTTTGTGGGACAAAACCAAACACCTAAAGATGCTTTTTTTTAATGATGACCCAATGGCAGGATCATCTGTCTTACATGTATCTCACCTCCCACGTTTTCCTCTCATCTCTTCTCTTCTGTCTGTCTGTGAGACGGATGGAAATGCCTGTTGGCTGACAGTCTCTCCACATCACACAGAGTCATAGAGAGGAAGGCTATAAAATCCAGTCCCTGGGGTCCCATTGGGAACGTCCCGACACAAATCAACCTCCTTTATTCCTGTTTTACAGACAAATAAAAACAAAGAAGGAACACTGTTAACGTTTAACAATTGCTGCTTGGTAAAGCGATGCTAGAATTTTTGTGTGTGTGTGGATTCAGTTGAGTGAATCAATTAATGAATAAATGAATTAAACAAGGAATGAATGAATGAATGAATGAATGAA
>CAIGQW010034213.1:0-10799 GCA_903798125.1 Danio choprae
ATACACACATACATACATACATACATACATACATATACACATATATATACATATACACATATATACATATATATATATACATACATATATAAACATATACATATATAAACATATACATATATAAACATATATAAACATATACATATATAAACATACATATATAAACATACATATATAAACATATATAAACATACATATATATATATATATACATATACATATATATACATATACATATATATATAAACATATATAAACATACATATATAAACATATATAAACATATACATATATAAACATATATAAACATATACATATATATAGTACTTTTTAAAATTGTTTTAGCTATTTTGAACTGGTTTAATTTATAAAAGAATCTGAAATATTTAACAACAACAACAAAAAAACTGAAAGCACCACAACTAATTTTAAAATGAAAAACAAATGCTTCTTCACAGGAATAAATTACATAAAAACTGGTTATTATGAAAGATGCTGGTTGATGGTACCCATTAATTTAATGACTTCCAACTAAGGGAGTTGATGACTAACATCATCCAGCATTTTCAAAATATATTATTTTGTGTTTAACAGAATAAATAAGCTCAAATGTTTAAAACCACATGAGGGAAAGTAAATGGTGAGTTGTGGTGATAGTTATACACACATAATTTACTTCTTTACATAATTCATTACAGCCTAAGCGTATGAATGTGATTCCATACTGTTCTTTTGGGAAGCATTTTCTGTCAGTACTTCCTTACTAAGTTGCATTGTCTTTGTAAACACAATGCTTTGTTTGTTTGCTCAGTTAAAGATTTCCTTTCCCCTTTAAGGACATGAGTGTTGACAAAAAAAAGTGACGATATTTTTTGGTTATGTAGAGCAGTGGATCCCAATTCCAGTCCTCAAGTAGAACATCTGTCTACAATGATTTATTGACAATTTCCACAGAATTAATTTTAACAATAAACAATAGAGCACCTGAGCTCCTCTTTCCTCATCCAGCTCAACAGTCATCAGTGCTGATGTTCCCTTCTCATTCACCGTAGAGTTACGACCCTGCCAGAAGAAATAACAACATTTTTCCTTCCCTGGACCGATAATCCGTTCTGAATGTAGTCTCTTGCCAACTGCACACAAAAAAAATAAGGCAGAGATCATAGGAATCATCATCATCATTTTGGATCATAGGCAAACAACAGTAAAAGCAACAACAAGGTGTATGTTATGCTTTTCCACAGTGATAATATGAGAATAGCTGATTTATGGCTGCATATGCGTGTAGGAGTACATGAAAACACAATAAGCAGCTGGTTGCAGTTCACTTATCGGCCACCAGTGTCACTAACTCTACACCCTGGTTTCACAGACGAGGCCAGTCCTACACTAAACTGCATGCCTGAGCTGACTAAACTGAAAATAACTTGCAGTGAGAAATCTTTAAATACTTAAAATACCACTTTAAATACAAGTGGCATAAATATGTCTCAAGCTGCACACTGGTAATGTGTTTTTCTAAATGATTTCCATACAAGTTGCTTAAATACCTTGGGTCTAGTCCTAGCTTAAGCTAAGCCATGTTTTTGAAGTTGGCCATATATTTAGCACCTTTTTAAACTTATTTTAGTCAGCTGTAAAAGCAATATTGCTTATTTTCTTATGTTATACATTAGTGTTTTATTTTCTTTTTTACTGAAACATACAACTCACCTGCTGTGCTGATCATGTACTTCCATTTGACCACGTATGTGTCACCTTCATGAAACTGACCAATGCTCTGTTTGGGTAGTCGACTAGAACAAGCAAAGAAGAGACAGTGTTTGTAATTAAACTCCAATTTATTTAATGGTTTCACAAAGTAACTGATCCACCCTACCTGTAGTCAAACTCTAGAATGTGCCAGACATCCACAGACAATGTGCTGATCTCAAAATTACGTCCCTCTTCACCTTCCACTAATCCATATCCTCGTCCAACATTCACCCCATCCAGAATGGTCCTGACTGGCGTCCGTACTGCCGATAGCATCAGAGACGCATCGTAGGGTCTACATTCACCACTCCGAAGCTCCTACAGAATTTAACAAACCAAATTTGCTTTAGATTTTGAAAATTTGGAAATAGATACCCTGAAATATCCAATTTATTAATACCTACTCTTAAGAAAAGAGATTTACAACGTTTTCCTATGCACCCCATGATGCTTTACATAAATAATGGGGGTTAATGCTGTTAAACTTTAAATAACAGAAGTGTTTAAAAAACAGGGTGCAAAGGTGTGCCATTATTCTCCTCATAGTTCATCCACTCAATATTAAAAGGCCATTTTTTAGAATTAACTAATTAAATTCAGCCCATGAAGCCTGTGAATAACCAGTGAACTCAAAGGAGCTTTGGACACACATATATGCTTGTTATAATATTTTCATGTAAAAAACGAAACAAAAATAAAACAATATATATTTTCACTATGTATTTGGATTATGTAACCTTATTATCTTCAGTGATTTCAATTATTTCAATTGGAAGTTCCCAAAACCATAATGTGAAATACAGTGTAATTTGTCCCATCAACCCATAATTTGAAATACAGTAGTCATGCATTGATAAAAACTAATTCAGATCTACCTTGTTTTCAACAACATGCGAGTCGCCATTCTTCTTATAGTTCTTGGAATCACTCCAGTCCAAAAACTTCTCTTTAAAAAGAGTAGTCTCATTGTGCTGAGTTAATCTGCCAAACACAGCCCAGTCTGGTCGTCCCTGGCCTTTCCTATGAACAACACATTCAGCATACAGTATTTATACAAAGCAAGGATATCAACCTTATTTTTCAAAACAGAAGTAATCTCTTTTCTGCAAAAGTGTAAAAGGGCCATTCACTCAGAATGTGTTTTTCTATTCCAATATGCTACTTTTAAACAGTTTTCTATGTAAACAGCACCTGACCTAGGGCTGGGTGATTCATTGAAATGAAAATCACAAATGAGATTAAGTTGTGTGATCAGTGGTAAATCTTATTTGAAGCGATCTTGTGTGGAAACTCCAAACACCCACGAAGAAACCAAGAAAACTTCCATAGCATTACATTATAAACATAAGTTTTAACTGCTTTCATTGTTTCAGTGTGACATAATAATCCAGACTTCTGAATCATCTCACAGAGGGATTTATTTCAAAGACTCGGCTAAAGTTATGAAGTGAGTTTGGAGTAAGAACATGCTATGTGTAGCATTTACAACACCGTAGTTCACAAAGAAGCTGCGTTAACATAACAACTATTATCACAATGTCATTATCAACCAATTCAATTGATTTCAAAACAATTTTTCCACAGCTTATTAGTGTACAACACCTCTGTGTAGTAAATGCTTCTCCTTTTGAAAAGAACATGCTGGAGGTTTTCTAGAACTGGCTTTACCTGACAAAATGTGTACAAAAATCACCTTTGATTAATTTTCCAGCCCTAGCATGTTTTTTGCTTTGTTTGTTTAAGACCATACATTAAAATTAAAATTATATGAGAAAACAGTTTGCAACAAGCAGCATAAACGGTTATGAACAAGTAAAAATCAATGAAAGTGAATGAGGCTGGAACATGTCTGCACATTTAGATAACAACGTCTGCTCCTGCTCTTACTTTAAAAATAAGATGGATATCTTGGAAGTCCATGAAACATGAACCCAGACTCCATTTACTTCAGGAGTAAAACATTAGGTCTCAGGAATTCTACCCGGCAACCAAAGTCTGTTTATGAACACTGAGCTACTAAGCTGCTGTTTTGACAGGTGTAGCGAGCAGAGCAAACTTCTGACCTCAGAATGAGACTCTGTGAATGAGCTTTAAAAGGTCACAAGTGCCAAAATGTGATCTATGATGGAACCATACAAATCAGAAGAGCCAAACATACTCCGCAGTGTTTTGTACCTCGGTATGAGAGCATTGCACTCTCCAGGGTCCAGAGGATTAATGTCACAGTTGGTGTAGTCAAAGGTGCCATTCCACAAGTGCTTCGCCAGCTGAAATGCCACTTTTCTCTGTGCCAACGTCACCTCCTTGCCATGCCACACATAGACCTCACTACCAAAATCAAACACCAGGACCTAGATGTCAGACAAGAAGAATTGTCTGTTTTTATCCATTTCCAATGAATATAGATAATATATTTTGGTGCATTTGAACAAAACTGATATATTTATTACAATAATATTTTAGGCACCAAACATCTTTAGAAAAAGAAAAAGATAATACATTTAAATTCATGCAAAATATTGGATGGGGGAAGGGGGGGATCTAATAATTTCTGTTTCTCTTGAATTTTGCTCTTTTTAAATGTTGTTTTTAATATTTTTCGCCAACATAAATTTGGGTGTACTAATTTTGGACCATTATCATCCAAGTTATTTTGCTCTTTTTGTGTTAATGTGTCTTTTGGTGAATATATTACAATTTAGAGTATATTTAGAATGAAATAAAATATAAACTTTTTTTTAATTAAATTTAAAAAATAATCATTAAAAAATATATCTATTTAGATCATACAAAAAAGTTACAAATCAAACGTGAATATACATATACAAAGTGCTATCTAGCTTCAAACATGGGAAATAGTAGACTGTAGCTTGACCATTTTGTTGGTCAAAATCTCATCAGACAATCCTAATTATTATCTATGTAGTATTTTCTAGTACCTCTTTGGGGTTCAGCATGGAGCAGCGAGGGACTCGACCCCAATAGTCATCATGAGGAACAAGTTTATCCTCCATGAGTCTGTATATGCAGTTGGTTTCTACGACTGCACTCTCATAAAACTCATCTTCTTCAGGAGTGCCAGCGGCTGTAGGGTACAGCATGTCTGAATTACTGTGTTCGCAAATACAATTATACAAATGTTTCTCAATTGTCAGCAGATAAGGACTAATGAAAGGAATTAAAGCCCAACTCACACTGATAACTGGTTTGGCCACCGAGAATCTTCCAAAAGTCTTTGGCAGCATGTGTGTGAGTGTTTGCACCCTCCTCGATTGTCTGAACATACGAGGTTCTGCATCCCAGGTCATGCTTGGTCTGAATGAATGTGGCCAACTCTGCAGCCTGCAAGATAAAAGATGCAAAGCTTAAATTGTTATTTTCATCACAAATGCGAAAAAGACAACATAAAATAAAACAAATACACAGAATAAATTGTTCTCCAAAAAGCAAAAGAACAAAATAAAAATATAGACATACAAAACCTATATTGTTTTAATAAATACAAAACTTTTTTTTCATCATAATAAAATAAAAAAACATACAATTTTAATAAAACATGATTAAAAAAAGTTATATAAAAATTAATACAAATGTAAATAAATTAAAATGCAAAAAATAAAATAAAAAAAATACAACCTCTTAATCTTAATTTTTTCTTTCTACCATTTCTCAAGACTATAAGAGTCACATTATTGGCAAGATGTAGGTCAAAATCAGAGTTCACTGACCTCCAGTATGACTTGAACAATAGAAAAAAAAGATGTTTTTACTATTCACTTCCTGCTTCCTGTATTATAATATATAATTTCCTTTGTGGTTAATTCTGTTTACTTCCTGCACATGGGGGACTCACCACCATATGTATAGTACTGAAAGCACTACAGCTGAGTACAAGATGTGACGCATTTGAATCGTAACAAAGTCCCCAAAAGCCAAAAGAGCATTATTTTTTTTAATCATAGTTGATTAAATACTGATGTCAAAAGCTACTTCAACTTTAGCATTATTATTTATATTATTACATTAGGAACATATAGTAATAAATAATAATAATAATAATAATAATAATAATAATAATAATAATAATAATATCACCGCTCCTAAGACTGAACCTTTAATTTACATCAGCTGTCAGATATTTTCAGACAGAAAATGCATGATCTACCACAAAAAAAGAAGCAGATGGTATATGCAAAAATTGAAAAGGACTTTTTTTACAATACCATGCACATATTCAAGCTTCTGTGTTTTCCATTTGATGCACTCTTAAAAGCACTTAAATTATTTAAAAACGTTTTCAGAGGCTAAATTCAAATCAATTACCACCAACAAACAGCCCATACTATTATAGAATTTGATGTCTAGTTTACAATTATTGTCAAAGGTGTGAAAAAATATGGTTCATATAACTCAAACCACACACAGAAATAAGGGTGCCCTTATATGGTCATAAACGGAAACATGTTTGGTACTACGGCCAAACAAAGTCTTACCGTATTTTACAGAATCTTTGAGAAACTATTTTGCTATGATTTTCTGTCAGTTTTAGGGTAAAA
Organism: Danio choprae; assembly: GCA_903798125.1. Classification (NCBI taxonomy): domain Eukaryota; kingdom Metazoa; phylum Chordata; class Actinopteri; order Cypriniformes; family Danionidae; genus Danio; species Danio choprae. Next base: position 6,312 of record CAIGQW010034213.1, read on the forward strand.
CAGGTTATGGAAAATATACAATTTATATAAAATAAATAAATAAATGTATCTTTTTCTTAATTTCATAAACATAAACGTACATAACTTTTGTTTTGTTCAATTTTTAAGCAGTTTTCACTTGAACCAAATCGTTCAACAACAATTTAAAGCTGAACGTGATTTTCACATCTGTGCTCAAAAAGTGGGGCAGATAGTAAGGGTTAACCTGTTAAGCTTTACATGATTTTTATTTCAGTAATAATAATACTTAATTTGGTTTAAGCTTGAATTTTAAATAATGCGTAGCATTTGTGAATAGATTCATTAGAATCACACACTCACTTTGGCCTTCTCGATAACATTTGCGAATTCTCCAATCCAGATGAAGCAATGATGTGGTGTGATCAAGAGGAAGCAGTCGCCACTGTTCAAGGAGGAAGCTCTGGGCTCAACCAATCTGGTCTGAACGTGCCGGCGACCTAATTACAACACATGCACAAAATAAATAAATAAATAAAAAATTTGGCCAATATTAGTGAGTCACATACTAAACCCTCTAAAATAAGATGCCAAAACACAAAATAATCTGCCATTGTGGAATTGTAAAACTCGGAAAAATATTATCCTATGACATAATACATTACAATGAAATATTGCATTACAAGGTTATCCAACGTCCACCAAAAACAATTCAAAGCAGCAGAATGTTACTACAGTTGGACGTAATACGCTGTGGTTCTTGGACTCCTCACATGTTGTTCTCTGAAAACCTCTGGTTTCCTTCTCTCTGTTTTGATTAAGTGATATGTAGAATGTTGTTTTGGGATCGCGCGCATCAGGTTAGACTGAGAGGGACGCCTTATGAGGAAATGGTATCTATATTCATGACACAAGTCCCCATAACCTATCAGCAGGTCTCATGCAACATTAGGACAGACATTTTGCCTGCAACTTTTAAGTAAAGAGCACTTTTCCTTGCTGTCTCCCTGTCAAATAAGTACCGTCTGTAGAGAAAGACACAGATAGAGCGTACTCCATATGACTGGCTGCCAATCAGAAAACATCATTCTTCAAATAAACATAGCTGTGCATGAAGCTGAGACCAAACAAGGTCAGAATGGATGATGAATCTGTATAGCGAGCGGTGTAGCCTGTAATCAAGATCACATACAGCTGTTGTTGTCGTCGTCATTGTCACTCACCTTTGACCTGAATGAGCATGAGTTTTTTATAGGGCATGGCACTGTTGTTGGAGCTTTGTTCAGAGGCGTTCACACTTCGCAGACTCACACTGCTAAAGTTCTCCTTACTGGCCAATCCAGCGAGAGCAACCTCAGAGAAACCGCTGTTCTTATTCACTGTGAAAGAGAGAGAGAAAGAAAGAGGAATATTAACATCAGTGCAACATACAGTAAAAAGTGTTTGTACAATACACAGTGTTGAAGAGTAACAATGTACACTACCTTTTGTAAAGTTTACATTATAATCCTCAAGGCTACATGTTTTATTAGATTTTTTACAACATTTTGTTTTCTACTTAAATATTTACAAATGTCATTTATTTCTGTGGTTATCAAGCATTCATGCACCAGCCCTCACTGTCACATGATCTGTCAGAAATCAAAGAAGCTGATTTGGTGCACTTGAAAAATGTATTATTACTAAACTGTTAAAAACAGTTGCGCTGCTTAATATTGGCTTACATTTGAAATATAAATGAATTACTCAATTCAAACAGATTTTTAAAAAATCAAATATGGTATATATTGGATGTATTTCGCTCACTGTACAAAACACTGTATTTCGCTCATAGTGAGTCAGGTAAACTTAGTCTTTAAACGAAATATCATCCTACAATCATTTGGAGCTTGTGGATGAAATATTTTTGTAGATATTTCTAGTAATGTTTCTGTTTGTCACTATGCTCTTCACTAAATGTCCATAAAAGTTTGGTTTTGTTTTCCAGTTTTATTTCATAAATTATGCTAAGAAATATATAAATATAAAATATAATTATATAAAAATTAATAAAAATCTAAAAATGAAATGTATTTACAAGTATGTGTCTGTGCTAGTGCCTTCATTTTATTTCCTGCTGTGTGTCATCAATGGATTTCAAATGTTCAGAAAGACGCCCGAAATGACATTTAAAGACTAAATATAGAAGTAGCAATTCATGAGTGTATTTGTATTACACAATGAAGACATGACTTTAGTCAGCATAACATTGACTGAACGGCTGGAAAATGAGGAACTGAAATGTAGGTCAGCTAGGCTGGGTCCCAACACAGTGCAAGATTATGAATATGTGAATACTGCGCTGTGTCTATTCATCACCCACTCTTTTCCTGTTTCATCCTCTTGCTCTCCAGAAGGCCGATGTTCAGTCTCTGTTCCGTGTACTCATGTCTGATGTCCTCCCGAACAGCCAGCATTTTCAGGGGGTTTTTGGATGACTGAACCTTTCTGGTGGGCCGAACTGCCCGCTTGTGCTGCACCATTTCTGAGGTCAACCTAAAAATAAAAATTAAAAAAGTCAGAGACCTCAATCTCAGCTTTTTTATGTATCGTAAAGCTGTAAATAGAAAATGTATTTGTCAAAAAGACAACATATAAGATAAACATATTTAGTTGGTTGGATGGTTATAGAGACTGATAATAATCTTTACCTGGGCAGCTGTACTCCAAAGATGTCATCAAAATCATCGCTAATTTCCACTCCACTGGTGATCTTTGCCATATCCTCTGCGTGTCGATAAAACTTATCAAAGACCTCATCGTCCAGAGTCATGACCTCTTTTACAGACTTTTCTGTGACTGCAATCGTGGCCTCCTGAAGTCCTGGAACTAAAAAAAAAAAGTATAACAGGCATTAACAATATTTATGAGAGAAATATTGCAAACAATTAGCTTTTTAACGCACGCACGCACGCACACACACACGCACATTGCAGAGTTGCAGGTGCATTTCAAGCACTTCCACTAATTTTCTGACTACCTTGAATGACATACCATAAATGTATAATTACAATAAACTGAATCCATTTTTATTGTACAGTAATGCAAAATGCTTAAATGTGGTAGGGAACATTTGATTGTTGTTGTCTAACTTATTATGAATATTTATCATATTGTTGTGTGTGTGTGTGTGAGTGAGAAATCCACTGAAATATCACAAAAACAGAGTTGCCAAATAGTTAAATCTACTACTGGTGTAAATTAATGAGAGAAGAATAAATAACAAGCCTCAATGCCATCCAGAGTTTCCTGCCAGAGGAAGCTTTTATCGGTGCATTAAAGATTCTTATGCTTTTTTTATTACCAATGTAACAGAGCTGACCAGAAAAAAAATTATTTAATTACTGAAGCGATATCCCTAAATGCACATACAAACATTATTTTAGAGATAATTAGATATTATTTGTGGTATTATTATGCAAAGTTGTTTCATGAAAGTGTTTGTCTTCGAAAAATAAAAGAAGGTTTATTTTTGGTGAAGCAAAATGTTCCTGCATTTTTATAAAAAAAATTAACCCCACCTTTACTATTCAGACGACCAAGGAATGTTTCCAACTTTTCTAACTTCATGTCTGACTCCAGCTTCATGTCCTGTTTGACTTCAATCTCTACAGAAGAAAATACAACAGTTATATAAATAAACAGAAGACATATTTCTAAAAATATAAATAGAAAGACAATAGAAACAGGACAGGAAATCTGGTAAGAAGAACACGCAGCAAGACAAGAGAACAACATAAGTAGTTGAGTATAGCTCTGTTTCCACAAGTTATTAACAGATATTTTCAGTGAGATACATTAATGTTTCCTAATTTAACATGCATTTAAATGTGCCACCTGTGTTTGGATTTCCTTTTTTTTTTGGTTTTGGCTTGCATTGATTCAACCACATGTGCATTTATACTACAAATCCATCAAATAAGTCAAATGTGAACAAGCTCAAAACATTTTAGGCCCCTGTTTACAACTGTATTTAGCGTTGTCCACTTTTGCTTCAATTGATAAAAATGCATCTTAATACCAAGTAAAAACAAGGCCAACGAATGGGGATCCAACCTTCATGTGGTTTTGTGATGGTATGGGACGTATTCTTGTTTTTAGAAGACAGAGGAGATAACACTGGATTTGTGAGAACAGAAGGGGCTGCCAGGCCTGAGAGAAAGAAAAAAGGTACATTTTACAGGGATCCGTTTCTTAATAGTGCAATTTAACAAAGCAAAACTGTTTTATTTCCATTGAATGAAATCAAACATCCGTCCATCCATCCATTCATCCATCTATCCATCTATCTAGGTTACTAAGAGGTCTTTAAACGTGCATATTAATACTTGCACAATTGAACTTTTTATCTCATAGTAACTTAAGGGTAGGCCTCACAGTGGCGCAGTGGGTAGCACGTTCGCCTCACAGCAAGAAGGTCGCTGATCGCTGGTTCGAGCCTCGGCTGGGTCAGTTGGCCTTTCTGTGTGGAGTTTGCATGTTCTCCCTGTG
>CAIGQW010034213.1:10809-29984 GCA_903798125.1 Danio choprae
CCCAGATTAATAAAGGGACTAAGCCGAAATGAAAATGAATGAATGAACTTAAGGGTACAAAAGTGTACCCTAAAGGTACTAATGTCCACCTGTACGGTACAAAAGTGTACCTTTTGAAAAAGTACCGCCCCAGTGACAGATTTTGTACCTTTATTTCTGAGTGTGTATCAGCAACATTGGCTATATTCATGGCAACATTGATATATTCAGTAATTTACCATTTACAAAAAAACTGTTTCTTGATAAACATATAAAAAATACATACAGATGGCAACAATATTAATAAAAAGTCATAGATCCGTTCAATTTAGTCAGTGATAAAAAAAAAGTGAAAACTCGTCCAGAAGGCACCTTTGTAAAACATCTCCTTTCAAATATTTTCTGAACAAAAACATTCTCTAATATTTGTTTAAAAATATACACATATACATTCTACTAAAATATGTTTTATAGTCACAATATTATTGCACGTCACAAATAATAATTAATGTGAGTGGTTATGTCTTGAAAGGGCATCTTGTGAACCTACATCATGCATGTGTAACCTGGTGTATTTTTTAAATGAAACATGAAATGATACATGCTGTGAAGCTGTAAATATGAATGTGTGCATTATCATTTACCTTTTTTAACCATACGTCCAGCCACTGTAAACTGAGTGGAGTCATTGGCTGCTCCGTAACCTTTAACTTTCCAGGCCTCCTCTTGTGAAGTGATGAGCTGCTTGCGTTCCTGAATAGACATCTCTACTTGCTCAAGCTGTTGGCTTTCTACCATTTCATTTCCCATCTTCTGGAATGCAAAAGAAATTAGTTTTTTATATTTACTTTGTCTCGACACACTCTGTACACTGAAAAAAATCTGGACATTTAAATATTTAGCTAGTTTTATTCTTAACAAATGGCCGATTTGCTTGATTGATAAACATTATTGTGTTATATTATGAAGTGTAAAATGTTATAAAGTAAAAATATTAAGTGTAAAATGATCACTGACAACACTGAATGCAAGCTTCTGAAAAAAAAAAAAGAGTACACTAGATCTGTATGTTATAACTTATTCAATGTATATTTACTCACTTCAATAAAATTTTTTAGATTTCCCAGTATTATAATTAGCCCTGTAATAACTGCGTTATATCTAAGATCATTGTCTGTAAAATTATTTTTAAATAAATAAATAAATATTATATTATAAATATATTTAATTCTTTAGCCTTAAGTAACTACCTTTACTTATGGTGATATCTGACAACACTAGCTGTAAAACATTAATCACATGTAAGATATTCAAATTGCAAAATGAACATTGGTGATATTTCAATACATTCTGCAGCCCTAAAAAAACAAACCGAGAACTTAAAAATATCTACAATATTCAAACTCTACAGAAACACAAAAGACAACAGCACAAGAACACTCAGGTCTTAATGCTAGCACCTTCCGTCTCCAGGGGTGACGCTCATTCACCTGCACGGGCAGGATGGTAGCCTTCACACGGAGGGAAGAGCAGAAGGACAGACGGCAAGAAACAAGGGATGAGAAAAGAATGGAGAAAAGGATGAAAGGTGAGGATGCATCCTAGACTAGATACGCTCAAACTATATGAATAGAGGAAAGCAACACTTGACTTCATTTGACCTCATTTAGTTGTCTTACACTTATGTAGGTTTGTATACATTATATTGATTTGGAATGCTAATGAGGATATATGGAAATATATTAATATACAGGTCTTGAGGTTTTAAGACTAAAGTGAAGTGTTGAAAATTGTATAAAACTTTACGTAAACAGCTGTTTAAAGGCACAGTATGCAATTTTCACCAGTAGAGGGTGCGTTTTCACAACAAACAAAGGTGTATTTTGATGATGCCAAGTGTGGAATCATGGGAGGTGTCTTCCTCATTAAACCCTATGTGACTTGTGCATAAATCATGTTCATGGATGAGTTAAAGTATTCAAAACTTATTATTATGGTGGTATACTACAGAGTAGGGCTAAAAGCTGTCGAAGTGAAACGCTCCCAGTTATTCCGTGATCACCTGGAGAAGCAGCGCTGTTTTATCCTATTGCATTTTAAGGTTCTGTTATAACGCCACTCTGTGCCATCTAATAAAAAACACACAACATATATTAAAGTGCCTTTGTTTCCCTGTGGCGACACAGGAGGACACAATCCTATCACTAATAAAAATGGCATAATAATTTGGAATAATTCAAGTACATAAGTCAGAAAAATATATAATACTGTTCTAGTGGCTTTTGAATAATTTATCAACAGCAATCTCATATATTGTGCCACATAATCTTATATGTTGTACATATTAAAGGTTTAAAATAGGTTCAGACTAAATCAACTCAAAAAAATTTACTTTTTAGGTTTTGTAGTATTACAGATTAAGTAAACAAATAAATGAAATATATATATATATATATATATATATATATATATATATATATATATATATATATATATGTTGCTTACTCTTTTAAAGAAAATGGAAGTAAAAAAAATACAAATATTGCCATTAAACTATATATTTTGTAAATTTATGGGCAGTTATGCATATTTTTTTTGTTATGTGTGTAACATTCAGACATTAAATGACAAAAAAAATAAATCTAACAACATGTTGTATGGTTAATTAAAAAAAACAAAAACATATATATTGGTCAATAGGAAAGGCAGTACGTCAGAATGAGAGGGTGGAACAGGAAGGATAATTATTTACATCAGCTTTCTTGCTCACCTTGGGGAGGTTTGCTATTTGATCCAGTGGTTCAGAGGCACACAAAAAGGAGGAGGAAAAGACAGGATCCTACAGACAGGATAGAGAGGGGACGCAAGATGGAGAGACACATGAACAAGCAGGAGGGAATGAAAAGCAGACAGCAGGAAGGTGACATTGGTCTCGTCTTAGACACAATGCCACCTCTAAATAACCACGACAACCACAACGGCATTGATCAAAAGTCAATGTAAGTGTGCTATAATGCGGATTAAATCTAGAGTACACCACAACACACAGCATCTTGTACAACCACCCTGAATCTGACTAACTTGTAGCTGTTAATCAAGTAAAAGTGCTGAGTCCAAGTCAAATTAGTGAGCCAATGCAGTACTTTAAGCAAATTATCATTGTGAATAATTAATATGGCCCCAAACCAAGCAGGTCAATAAAAACTAAAACTGGGTGTAATATTTTGCTAACTTAAAGTCTGTAGTGGTTGAACAAGTCAGTTAATAGCACATCATAACTGTAAAGACAACACAGGGTAGAAATGACAAAGCCACCATAATGGAAAATGGTAAACAGATATTTTTTGGCACTGCAAAAATCATATCGTCACCATGGTAGCAATGTACTGTAAGAGGAACAAGCAAATGAAATCACCACCACACGAGCGACAACGTACGGGAACCAGGATAGCACACCAATGTGACCATGATTACAAAATCAAGAATGAATTAAACACAAAACCATAACCCTTGTACACCAGCAATACACCGTGCTATGCCTGTTAGCATGGTGGCTAAAGGCTAACAGCCTTACCCAGAGTTGATCAGACACGGCAAAGTCATCTATCATCATCCCATCATCCTAGAAAAAGGGGTAAAATGAACAGGGGAGAAATGACCTCCTACTAAAAGTGTGGATAATAAACTTTATTTTGAATTAGTTTTATTTTCTGAATAATAAACATTCATTATTAAGTTTGCACATGCTTACAGATCTATTCTGTGCTTATCAAATGGATAGAGGTAGATCTGAATGCAGCTAGCAGTTGATTTTAAGAAGGACAGGTTGTATATCCACCAAAGCATTGTTAGCCAGCTGAAAACATCAGGACTCTTCTTAAAATGGCAATAGCGGTATGCTAGTAATGCGAAACTTGCACTAATCATTTCTGTCGCCATTCTTGTTGACGTGGCAATAGTTGGAAAGACCACCTGGGTATTACTGAGCCGCTTTTCCATTTTCTTTTTCTATCATGCCAAACAGTTCTAGGAACATTCCAGCACGGCTCCAGTTGTATTTCCACATAAGCCTGGAACAGTGTGGCATGAATACAAACTGTTCTTAGCAAGGAATTATAGGCATGGTTAGATAACCATGCTGAGCTGTGCTGGTATCATAGGTGTGTGTGTGTGTGTGTGTGTGTGTGTGTGTGTGTGTGTGTGTGTTTGTGTGTGTTGTCACCACTTTGTTGCCTGGCATCCAGTTTCTCTATAGCTGGCTAAGCGGAAGTGTGACATTTATTCATATTTTGTTATTTAACTAAGTAGAAAAAAGGAGTCCTTAAAACATAAATATTTGATCCATGTCCACATCACTTTTTACATTACACTTGCATTACCAACACAATGACTGATGTATTTGTAGTACATTCCAAATAGAAAATAAAACCATAAAACCATGCTGATCGGCAAATAAAAAAATGGAACAGTTAAGCAAAGAGAAGCCTTTAGGTCCAACAGTAGAAAAGTGGTTTATTTTCCACAAACTGCTCTGTGTCAGGGCAACTGGAACCACTCCAGATACCAATATTTTTAAAGAAATAAATAAAAAGAGTCAAATAAATTAAGCAAATAAATAAATAAATGTAAGTATGCTGATCGCTATAAAATAGACACTCACAGTGCTACACAATGCTACCATGGAAACCAAGCAAAAACATTCATAACCTTGGGGGGGGGGGGGAAACCCACTTTAGTGGAGATACAGTTTAAATAACTGAAGAAGTCCCACATACATCTTTGTAAATTTTCACCAACTTTAAAATGATAAAACATCTTTCTGTTAAGCACACAAAATAAGTTATTTTCAAGCATGTTGGAAATCGTTTGCTACTGACAAGTGACATAGTAGAAACAAAAAAAGTCAATGGCTACCAGTTTCCAACATTGCTCAAATTATCTTTCTTTGTGTTTGACAGAAAAAAAGAAACTCAAACAGGCTAGATTAAGAGTGTAGAGAGTAAATGATAACAGAATTTCCATTTTTGGATGAACAGTCCCTAAGAAGCGGACACACTAGTGTTTGAGCATGTGAAATGTTGTCGTTCAGCACTGTGAAAAGGGGCAGGATAAATCAAGATGATTATATATTGATAAAGCGAGTGATTGCTCCATATTTTAATTATCAGGTCTCATGCAATCACGTGATGCGATTTTGCAGGTCAGAGTTCACCAACCTTAAACTTTGGAATGCAGCAACATGTGAAAGTTGTCCCATACGCTTGCATTTTTGGTCTGCTGCATTTACATGCGAATAAATGGAAGTCTATAGCTTGAAAAGTGCAGTGTGACCATGGCTTAAAGAACAACATGCACAAGGAACTTTTTGTGATTCATTAGTAAATCTGATTGCCAGATCATTACCAGAATATATAGGAAATAATGATAACTAATTCCTTAAGCCGCTGTCACACTGGACTCTTTGCCCCAAAGACTTCCATTCATACACATACAAATGCAGCAGGCTGGAAACACAAGCTTGTGCGAAAAGTTTCTCATGTCGCATTAATCCAAAGTTCAAGCTTAGTGAACTCAGAACTGCAAATTTGCATCATCTGAAATCATGAGACCAATAGAAGATAAAAACGTGACCTCTTTACACGGGGAGAAAAAAGAAATGGAGCAAATCGCTTGTTATATCAGTTTTGCTCTATTTTGTTTTATCCCGCCCCTTTTCACTGTACGACAGAACTTCACATGCTCAAACTCTAGTGTGACCGCGCCTCTGAGTAGTACTCTGCACCTGCGGAGTCACATGGTAAATGACATAACAGGTTAATTACATTTGCAACCTTATAATATATAAAAATCCTGCAGCAAAAATACTGACATAAATCCAAAGAGAGAAAGGCACATGAAACCCTAGACCAGCCCCCATGCACTAGAGAATTACGATAAATGCATGCAAAGATTTGAAACTGCTTTTATTATTATAAATAACAATAAAAACACAAAAATAAGCAGTAAAAGAAATGGACTAAATCAAAGACAGAGAATCATGCAGGTTAAAAACAGTGTATTAAACATGCTAATAATCCAGAACCGTTTGCTACAACGATGATTGCACACATTCATGACTTCCAAATGACCACTACTGGACTGACTCTACTAGGATAAACATTTACACTGAGTTTACATTTTTATTATTATTAGTTTTTAAACATGACCAGCAATCACAAAGTCTATTTAAAATAAATGTGAATATTATGGCTTTCACTGAGAGAGTGAGCAAATTAGTGCTGAGTTCCATACAACCAATAAATAAGTAATAATCTTATCAATCAATAAAGTAAAAAATACTTCAATAAATATGTGAATTTAGCCCACGCACACCACAAGAACATGCAAAGAAAAGAACAGAACATAAAGAAACGATACAAGGAGAGAAAATAAAAAGCACACACCCTTCTCTGTTTAGAGTTACTCAACTGGACAAAGACCAGTTCTAAGTTAAATTATAAACTCTTCTGAACTATTCAACAAATGCAAACAAAACAACTGAACCACACAGCCAGTTAAATTATATATTTGCTCTACATTTCCCAGAGGCTGATAATACAAGATGCTATTTAACGTAACAACAGCTGTCGAACACGCATGGCATAATTAGACATGTAATATCAGGCAATAAATCGTGACCTATGACCTTTACGGTCAAGTGAGACAGTTCAAGGTTCAGAGGTTACCTTCTTCTTGAAGCTCTGCTCCACTTCCCATAGCTGGGCATGTCTTTCAGACACAGCAACCTTCACCACATCCTGTTTCTTATTTATCCTGTTCCTCCAGTCTTCCTCTCCACTCTTCTTCAGCAGAGCCAGCCTGGAACAGACACGATCATATCAGTTTGTCTTAATTCTGAAAAACACTGCCTTGTGAGCACATTTTATGATTATTATTTTTAAGATTATAACAATGTAAATAAACTGATGCCAGTAAGCCCCACAAACCACTATGCTCATAAAAGGGACCCCATTTAATATATATACAATTTCCGAAAAAAATCCATATTAAAAGCTGTATTTTGGGATTTCCCTGAGTCAATCTCAAACATCATCATCAGGGGTGTTCAATGCAGTTTTTTACTGATTTATAGTGATACTGTCTGTGTGAAAATACAATACAATACAATACAATACAATACAATACAATTTAGCTTGGAGATTTTAACAGTTTATTATTTATTTATTTTCTCCAAACATTTCTGCGAATCAAGTAACACTCCAATGTGGCCCCCTGGAGGTCCCCGGAGACCAGTCTGAAAACCTCTATCCAAATTATTGTAGTTTAATGATTAATCATGACTAATCATGTACAAAATATAAATATGGATTTGCATAATATATGTGCGCGTACAGTACATTTTTATTAGGTACATACTGTATAAATCCACATGAATACAGCATATACATATACTTTTAAAATATTTACACAAATATAATTTTTACATATAAATAAACATTTTGTATACATGTACATATACATGGATGTGTGCATTTATATATACAGAAATATACACAGTACTCACACAAAATATTACGTAAACAAAGTTTTATTTTGTATGTGATTAATCGTTTAACATCATTATTGACTTGTGCTTTAAATAAGTTTAAACATAAGCTACTAGTACTTAATCTAACATATAAATGAAACAATTTAACTTTTGATTGACTGTACAACTAAACATAACAAAATAAGAATTGCAGAAAATATGTGCAAAATATGTGCATTGCACACACACACAAAAAAAGCATTAACAATCATCCATATTTCATCCTCATTCTCACATATTTAAGCATATTTTCACATGCATGCACAACTGTCATTACTAATCAATTTAATCGGCTTGCGTCAGCTTGCTTCCTATGGCAACAGGCAGCTGTCTATCAGTTACACAATACTTTGATCTCTAACCAGATACATCCATACAGCTCTGAAGAACCCACGATACAGAGTAACACTACACTAGAATTTGTGACATTTTCTAATATACGTCTGTCATTATCTGCGTGTTTACTTTCAAACGACAACACAAGGATGCAGGACATAACTGCAACATCACTGACCTAGTTCAAAGTCAAACTCCTTAATAAAACAACTTTGAGCATCTCTTTTTTGTAGCATAATATTTCACCAAGCTTTCAACCTAAATGTAAAAAGCTGCAACTAACACATTCAAAAAGACACACAAACATACTTTCCCCCAATAGAGATATAATTAAACATGCACTAATACAAATATAAGTGAGCCTCATTTATGCATTTAAAGAACATCAGCTTTCTGTCCTTGTTAGACATGCTTGTTATAGTAACTCTAAATCAAACACTAAATCTTCAGTAAGCACACAGTTAATTAAAAGGAGGGACAGTCCACTTAAGAATGAAAATGCACACACACTCAAGTGATTTCAGATTTGTATTTCATCTTCTGAACACAAAAGAAGACATTTTGAATGTTATAAACTGGTTTACATTGTTATTCATACTATGAAAAAAATACTATGTAAGCCAATGTCTGTGGCTTCTTCAAAATATCTTCATTTGTGTTCAAAAGATGATGATAAAATGAAACCGGTTTGATGGTGAGTAAATGATGACAATTTTACTCAACTATAGGTTTCAATACACAGCTATAGATATTTTCACTTTACTTACTGTTACCCATTGTAAACAAAACTACAACAACTCTTTTCAGAGAAATGATATCAGCTACTTCACCTCTCTTTGATGGACATCTGTCTGGCAGACATGACGTCTGAGAGCTCGTCTCCGTCCTCTGTTTTGTAGTCACTCTCCTGCTCTTCTTCTCTGGTGTGGTCCTCGTGGAGAGAGTGGCTCTGTAATGCAGATACAGCAGCGGCTGTGTGTACAGGAAGATCTGTTGAACACAGACACAGGAAAGGGTTTAGAGCAGCTTCAGTGATACAATCAATAACAGCTCAGCGTCAGGCGGAGTCACCACAGACAAACACTGACACGCGTTCAGTTCTGTCAAAAAACTGAACTGCGATGAATGTGTGTGAACTGCTGCACAGGAAATGAGTGTCAGTTTCTAAGCATAAAAGGAGGCTTTGTTGATCATCCTGTGACAGTGTGGCTTACACAGACATCTTTCTGTCTTTTCAGATAGAGAAGAGTTTAAAAATCATCAGCCTGCATGACAGACCCAAAACAGGAATACGTCGTAGAAGTAACTCGCATCACATCCTATCCACACCTCTTATTTTGTAAAGTCACAGAGATATCAGTAGAGAGCACATGTGCAGCAGACACTGCAGGAAGCCATCATAACACGCTCACTGACAAAACAAACAGCACATGATGGGGATGAATTGTGAATAAGAGGAGTAGTTTCATTGTCACTAAATGTATATTTTAATGGCATTATGAATTTGGACATTGTTAGTGGGGATTTGTGAGCAGAGTAAGTCATTTAGGTTAGAGAGAGAATCACTTTTTTATTTTAAAGTGGAAAGTTCCACAGGGTTTGGTTTTATTTTTGTACATATTTATTGATCATAATTAAGAATTTAATAATTCCACACGTCATCTTTTCTTTTTTGCTTACATTGTGATTTAAAGATTTTAAACATATTGTTTTTATTTTGAGTATTATTTTATTGATTTATTTTAAGAGTATTAATTAAAGGGCACCTATGATGAAAATCATCTTGTGTAAGCTGTTTGGACAGAACTGAGTGTAGGTATAGTGTGTCCACAGTCATATTGGACTGATATAAACACAATAAGTCTCTTTTTTCAAATTTCCTGACATTAAAATAGGATCCAAATCCTTCCCATTTTGAGGCCGACCGCAATGTGATGTAGGAGTGTGCCCCCGCCCACTGAATTGATTGACAGCTGCGTTGTCTCCGTAGTAACGGGTATAATTATATCAACAAGACAGGACATGCGCAAAGCAACTGGGATTAAAAGATCTGTTCAGCTCGCTGTGCTCATCAATCATCATCAAATGCGATCAAGAATGAGTTTTACAAGTTTAAAACGTTATTAAAACTATGCATGTTTGTAAGAGACAAAAAAAAAAAAAAAAAAAAAAAAAAAAAAAAAAAAAAAAAAAAAAATCGCTGTAATTCATCACTACAGCCGCGTGTCAGTACAACTATAAAAGAAGAGCTTCAATCCCGGTTTGTGGACGTTAAATCAGGTTTATTAAGATATCCTTACAGCAGTGGATATTAATGTGTATCCTGTCACATTTGCATGCAAAATTTGTGAAAACTGTAATACACTTAATTAAAGATTCTCTGATCAATGTGATCTTTGCATTAAAAGTATTCTCATTTCTTTTTTGCTCCTTAGTATAAATAATTAATTAACTATGATATCAGATACATGCAACATTCAATGACAGCTGGGACCTGACCTCTCTACCCATGGGTCTTTCTGCCCTATTTAGGAGCTCATCTTACCAAAAGCGACGCAAGTCTATATTAAAACCTAAAATAAGTAGTTGTGTTTACATACATAGATATGCATAATAATGTCATGGCCAAAAGTTTTGAGAATGACACAAATATTAGTTTTCACTAAGTCTGCTGCTAAACTGCTTTTAGATCTTTGTTTCAGTTGTTTCTGTGATGTACTGAAATATAATTACAAGCACTTCATACATTTCAAAGGCTTTTATCGACAACTACATGACATTTATGCAAAGAATCAGTATTTGCAATGTTTCTTTTTCAGGGCCTCTGCAATTCGACTGGGCATGCTCTCAATTAACATCTGAGCCAAATCCTGACTGATAGCAACCCATTCTTTCATAATCACTTCTTGGAGTTTGTCAGAATTAGTGGATTTTTGTTTGTCCACCCCTTTCCTTGAAGTTCTTAATGATCCTATAAATTGTTGATTTAGGTGTAATCATAGTAGCCACAATATCCTTGCCTGTGAAGCCATTTTTATGCAATGCAATGATGGCTGCACGCGTTTCTTTGCAGGTCACCATGGTTAACAATGGAAGAACAATGATTTCAAGCATCACCCCCTCCTTTTTAACATGTCAAGTCTGCCATTCTAACCCAATCAGCCTGATATAATGATCTCCAGCCTTGTGATGTCAACATTCTCACCTGAAATAATATCAGCAGGTCCTTTAATGACAGCAATGAAACGCAGTGGACATTTTTTTTTTCAGGATTAAGTGAATTTTCATGGCAAAGAAGGACTCTGCAATTCATCTAATTACTCTTCAAAACATTCTGGAATATACGCAAATTGCTATTATAAAAATTTGAGCAGCAACTTTTCCAATTTCCAATATTTATGTAATTCTCCAAACCTTTGGCCACAACTGTACACACCATCCTGTATGTATATTTATTTCCCTATGTGTTCTTACAGAGGGAGTATATGAAAGTGCTACTCCAAAATTACTAGATAATTTTTTCCCAAAAAACATTCAGACAATTCCAGAATTGTTATGATGTACATCTGAAAACTCACACAGCAAACATATTTTTTCCTATTTTGTTTTTACCAAATTAAATGCTTGAATGTTTACAAGCAAATTATATTATTTATTCATGTTTTTGTACTACTAACATTAATAATTACATGTATAAAATGAATATATGGTTTTCCTGTTTCTATAACACTACTGTATTTGTTAATAATAATAATAATAATAATAATAATAATAATAATAATAATAAATGTATTATTACTACCATTATTAAATTAATCTGAATAGCACAACAGTAACATTTATTTGATGATATTTATTATCTAAATGGATAGATAGACGGATGCAGCAATTTTATGTTTACTAAACTGTAATGTGTCTTGAATTTCCTGTAGCAAAATAATACATTTTAATGACGAGCCACACTTCTCAAGACCAGCAGGTGTAGCAAACAGTTTTCCCCCTAACTATGATGGAGGGAGAGGGGGTGGAGGTGGGGGTGGGAGAGAGGAATATACGACACTATATGTCAAAATTTGATTGATGACCGCCACGCCCCTTTAAGGCGGGACTTCCGGTTTAAGCCCCGCCCCTTTTTAATATAAATTTAATAACTCCGGTAATTAGATTCTTATCAGTTTAATTAAATGAAATGATGTATTATAATTCCGGTAATTAGATGCTTATCAATCTAATTAATTTATAATTCCGGTAATTAGATGGTAATCAAACTAATTAAATTATAATTCCGGTAATGAAAAATTATATTTATTATTAGTATATTAAATTAAAGTAAATTAAATTATATATTATAATATCGTTAAATAGATTTTAATCAAATGAAATAAATGATCTCAGCCGTTATTATTTTATATTTTAATTATTGCAATAAATTATATTATTATAGTTATATTATTTAGATTATACTATTAATTGTATTATATTATACTATTATATTATAATTAATAAACTATTAGTACGATGTTATACTATTCACTGGTTCTCCCGTGTGTTCGGAGTTTGCCTGCGCGATGGTATGTCCCTGCTGCTCGTGTGTGTGTGTGTGTGTGTGTGTGTGTGTGTCCGGGTGTGCGTGTATGTGTGTGTGTGCGTAATTTGACGCCGGTTGACGACTGTTTGTGAACGATAGAATTATATCAGATATGAAATATACCAAATAGTATATGGCGTTAGGTGATAAGAGAGCGCGATGATATTGCATATTTAATATTTACGCGCAAAGGACAGGCCACTCATGTATGTGTGTGTGCGATAGCCTGGGTCTGGTTCTGGCAGCCTCCGTGTGTGTGTGCGCGTATGTGTGTGTGTGCTACGGCCTGTGCACATGTAATTGTGTGAGCGAGTTTACTCTACATAGTTAAATATTTAATTACCACACACTAAATATGGTTATTTAACTTTATTTAAACGTAATGATGCTAATCAAATAATAAAAAAAATAAGTGATTACCTATATTAGATACCACATTTATAATGTAGATATTGATTCATACATTTTTTTATCTATGTCGCAACGTATCTGTTATTTCAGTTCAAATGTTTAATCACTAATGATTTTAAATTTATATAGTACACGATGACGCTTGATTATTATAAACACTCATGTTAGGTACATATAATTTAGTCGCGATATAGAAATAAGTGATCAAAACAGGTTAAATTTAGTATGTTTAGGTTTTAAATTCACTACGCATTATTTAATGAATCTGCATTCATCAGGTTATAAATGTCTTATGTTGATTTACACATTATTACTACATTAAGACTATTCTATATTTTAAACCGGTCAATAGAACATCAGGCCCATCATTTTAATGTATCTGTATCAAATTAAATATATGTTTACAATATTAATCCGTTAAATGACAAATCTTAATATGTATTGACGGCATCGTTTTAGACTATTTAAGTTTATTTAGCCGTTAACATTATCCTACAATATGCGTTTCTGCGAATGTGGTTAAGTCGCGAATCAACAACAGGCCGATCTGGTGTTGTTCACTCGCGCTTGAATAAAAATCCTGAGATGTGTGAAAAGCACAGCAGGCCGTTGGCGATAAGAAAGATAGGCGTTTGCCGGACTTTATGAGTAACCGTCGTTTCTCAAAACATAGACCTTTAGTGACATCTACTGGACACACGTCAAAATATTCGTGTTTAGCTATGTACTTTTATCCTATGAATTAGTTTTTAGGAAGATGTTATTTAGGTTAACCTAAAATAATAAACGCGTATATTATGCTAACGTTGAATGAATAAAATATAGTATTATTACATTTAGCATATGCCGACTCATGCATATTGTATTCAAATGTGCTTTATATTTTAAATAAAATATTAAAACATGCATCAATACTAAAATCCATCGTTATTGCGAGTAAATGAGAATAAAACGTTTTCAGGTACTTATTTATAGTTTATCCGACTACATTTTTTATTATTAATAACAACGTTTTTATATTACAACCATATAACAAAATCTATCATGATGTATGAACTGTACATTAAAAGTTGTGCTTAATATAATACATACATGAATATATTATTCATGTTATTCCAATAAGTTATACGGTATGTGATTAATAATACTTATTAATAATTTAAATAACCTACACAATAGTTAGCTGTTCATATAATATAAAGTTATGTGTCATGGTTATGCGAAAGTTAAGTTTCAGACCGTTTTTTATTGCCCTTATCGCTAACAGACACCTTGTCACGGCCCCCCAACTTTTAACGTAAATATGGGCAACTACAGACCGTATGCCACAACGTGAATCTTCTGGTCGGTATATCTACTAAATTCCTGAAGTTGCCCGACTCTTCTGCTTTTGAACAAAATATGGATCTTCGTGAGTAAAATATTTCTATTACGCGATTCTTTAGTATTATCCGTATTACTTCGTGAACCAACGTGGGATGTGCTATATTTTCAATCTGTCAGCTGGTCTCTTACCGTATTAAATACTGGGTTGCTTTTGATGCCATCAACCAATACTGTAAGTACTTTTATTTTATAATGGTATTTTACATGTTTTATACGCGGATGTTTTAATTCTTACATTACTGTTTCTCTTATAGCGAATCTGCGTTCCTCGGTTGATAACCAAAGGCAAAAGGTAAATATTTCATCGAAATTAATTTAGCTTTTATAGCATTTTTCGGTTTCGAACCTGCATTGGAAATGCACATGCTTCTTAGACGAAGGGTTTACGTACAGGCCACATCGAGAGTTGGATAGCGGACCCGGATTAATGCCTGTAGAACGGCTCTAGAATACTAAATAGTATATTTTATTAGATGATTATAGAGTGTTGTGATATTGCATATCTATATATAAACAGGCAACCGACTGTGAGCATATGTATGGTTGTTTGTTTGTGTGTGCGTGCGTGTGTTTGCTCTACATATGTAAATGTTTAATTAATTTGATTATTCTACTTTATTTTAACGTAATGCAATAAATGAAATAATAAAAATAATTGGATGCCTACTGTTTAAACCATTCTACTTTAAAAATAGATGTTTTAATCTAAACTGGATAGTCTGAGTTGGTTATTACAGTTCGATCGCTCAAACACTAATAATCTTAATGATATATCATACATAAAGTTTTTTAATTATCAAATTGTTATGAAGTTAACAAACACTTAATATGAATTAAGCTACATACAACATTAAATAATGAAAGTGTAACATTTATTTGGTAAATAACAAACATTACTTAACAGTTTTATCGATATATTAAAAGCTACACATACATATTTTTAAAGTATAACCATAAATAATAGTTAAAATTTGTGATACTTCATTTATTTAATCAACTCTTTATTGTACACTAATAAATTATATATATATATATAAAACATGTGTATTTAACATTATTACTACGTATCGTATTTTAAGACAGGTTCAATCATAATATTATTACACTTTTTTGTCCATTAAAGTAAAAATTATATGTTTACTATATTAATCCAGTAAATATCATATCTTAAGTTGTAATGACAATGTTTCAGCTTATAGTTGTAACTCTTATTTTGAGACTGAGATTTTGAAAACTATTAACATTATCATGTAATATTCGTTTCTGCGAACAAGGTCTTAGACCTAAGTCACAAGCCAACAACAGTTCAATGTTTTTTGTTCACTAGTGCTTGAAATACCCTCTGAGATGTGTGAAACAACACATGACACTGACGATAAGAAAGCTACATGTGATAGGGAGCATTTTGTTATACCATCTTGTAAAGAAAGCGTAAAAACAGCATGCGTGATGTTGACGATAGTCTTTAATGCTGACTAAAAACTTAAGTTTAGAACTTTTTCAACTTCTACTCTAAACCTGAACATTCTAAGTTCTGCCTTTTCAAAACAAGCTTACTTTAAATCAATGCTTATCATATCTTCATGTTCATACATGCTGTGTTCTGAATACAGGGTCATAATTATTCTCTTGTTTTACATTTCCTTAACTCGAGAGTCATGCTACAAAGTAAGACAGTCACATTGTTTTACGAAAACAAGTACATTTAAAATACTACTAGTAATAAACCAAAGTCAGATAACATATCCTCTTTTTCTTATAGACAAACCACCATTACAAATTATTCTGCCTGAGCTGTTAATGTACTGTTGGTATAATCATTCTCAACTACCTTCTTAATAACAAAGTTTATTTTATTGAATCTATCACAAACTTCTCCTGCAAATATAACAATCGACTCATCTACTACTAACATCTAAGCATCTACTACTATTTTAAAGATCTTTTCTAAAAGAATTGAAAAATATTGTTTTTCTGATATTGTCAGAACATCCATTAGCAAACGCAATCAAGTAATTTAGGGTTCCTCACTTTGTAAAGTCAATAAAATTCAAATGTAACAATTAAACTGATAATTAAATAATATACGTGAAACTTCATTTTCAAAATGTACATAAATGTATCCTATAAAGTAATTCACGAGAACCCTGCCACTGTGAAAGTGTTTACAGCTTATAAAAAAAAAAGAGACATGCAGCTACAACTCAAACTACAGAAATTCGCTCATCTGATAGATCGTCAACTGTTTGATTTGTAACTGGGATGATCTTTATTTACAATATTCCTGTTTTCAAATAAAAGTTTATCATTGTACTCAGGGTCAAAATCCTGCTCGATGAATTTACCAAAACATGACCATACACAGCTTACACAATGAAATGACAGTCTTGTTTAAATTAAATTGTATTAATACAATTAATAGCTGATTGCTGTATTTAAGTACTACTTTTGTGATATGTAACCTACTTGAGTACAATTAAAAACAAATTAAGTTTTTTGCTTTTTACTTCATTTCATTAAAAATAAAAAAAAAAGTACTTTTTACAACTTCCAATTTTATTTACAGTCAAAGCTGGTTAATTTAAGTGTTATATATTCTGTAAATGACATTAATTTCTATATTCCAAGAAACTGTTCAGACATAGTCATTGATTCTTTAGAAGTCATGTCTCGTCGCATCGAGCTCCACAATACACATCATCCTCAGTAAGTCTGCTATTAGTACACTTCTGTTAAACATAAGAAAATATACATTCAGTCTGCTGTCTGTGTACACATCTATGAAATTTATTTTAGATGCTTCGCAGAAATAAACTTAAACCCACTTAAGTATATTTAAACGTGTTCATTGTCCAATGCTTGTTCATTGTCAAATGCTTACAATGTTATTACAGTACGTGTTCTAAGTACATTCGGTTTGTACTTATTTTTACTCCTTTTGATTGAATGGACAATTTAACATATCCTCATATTATTTTTTAGCATAATGCTACAGACACTAGTTTTAAGACAGAGACTAAATTGGATTGAGTTGACATAACTGAAAATTAATTGCAGTGACACATCCTAAATTGTCAACGACCATGTCAAATTCTTATAATTACACTAATTTAACTGCTTACTGCAGTGAAAAAATAAATGAATAACATAAAAACACAAAAACAACAAAAGTATACTGGCCTGTATACTTCAAAGGAGTTAACAATTTGCTGTCTTGAATTGCCCTATTTTGAAATACGCCAATATGGTCTAATGGTTAGAATTTCAGGGTTTTATCCAGACGGCCCGGGTTCAACTCCTGATATGGGAATATTTCTAACCAGTAACAATAATAACAACACTTAGCCAAAGTTATTTGTATCATAGTTAAATGCTACACACAATACTGTCAACAAAGCACATTCATATCAAAGAGTAAACCATTTTATTTTAAGAATACTTTGCGGTAAACTTTAATGCATGAATAAGTTTATTTTATCAACATTTTTGAAACATTTAAGTATGTTTTAGGACCACTGTCATCTCACAAATTATTTGACCTAATTCAAGCAACCAATTTCTGTTGCACTTTTTAACACAAAAGGCATATGTGTTACGATGCATGCAAGTTTTAAAAACTATGCTGGACCATAAAGTAAAAGTTACAATAACCATTTCTACTGCTAATTATCTTTTGTTGTCTAATTCTTCACAATATTTTTCACGAGAATTATAAATGTACAAAGCTAAATTGAATACTTGCCACTAAATCTGCATTAATATGTTTTTGCAACAGTGTCTAAGGTACAATGTACTAGAAATAGACATTTAGCTGTGAAGCAGAAATGTATTCTTTTCATCTGTCATAAATATATGATTTGTAAATGTTTTGGTTTTAAACCAAAGACAACCAGTAATATTATGTATACCTTTTCTACATACATTTGTCAAATGAACGAGAAATTATGAAATTGTACGTCAGTCCTTCTAGATTTAAAACTAAATTGGGCGACAATTTTTAGGTTGTCTTTCTGAAGTGACTTCGAAACTGTTACAAGACACATGAAAAAAGTAATCTTACTGCTTTTTCTGATACATTTATTGTGTGCACACATACTGTATGAGAACTTTGTGTTATCGAGTGGTCTTAAATGTCAACCTACTTAAATAATTCTCTACAGTTTATACCTTTATGCTTTAAACAAGTAAACAGTCATTGACACACTATGCAAGATTTTAATTTTCTAAATATTTAAATATACATTTGGCATAAATACAAGGCTTCAATCAATTTCAACAAAGTTTCTATGATTTCTTTCACATAATCACGTTTTGCATCTAGTTTATTTTCAAACTTTTTTTTTTTTACAGTAAAGGCATAGACACTTAGGTCAAGCATTAAGTCATTTATACCGTTAGACTTTGAATGCACCAATTAACACATGGCCACTCTTGCGAGTTTACTTTAAGTTATTATTTTTGTATGTAAGCCTGATCCAGTAAATTACATGATTTAATCCAGAGTTTAATAATGACTAGGTGGGGTAATGAAATGTCAAGCAGGCTATTTTTTCTTTAAAACGCTTGTAGAATGTAAAATCTACTTAGTTTTTAAGTTACATTAAAACATTTTACTCGTTTAACACAAAATTATAAGTTCACTCAAGCTGATAAACGTTTCATTTCAAGCAAATATACACTGAAATAGAGTAGTACATGATGAACAAACATGGATTGCATAACAATAATAAAGACAAATTAACTAAAAAAAAATGTATATACAGTCATACATTGAAGAAAAACTTAATCCTGAAAATTTGCATAAAAATAACTTCACAGGCAAGGATATTGTGGCTACTAAGATTGCAACTAAATCAACAATTTATAGGACCATCAAGAACTTCAAGG
>CAIGQW010034214.1:2239-12584 GCA_903798125.1 Danio choprae
ACACACACACACACACACACACACACACACACACACACACACACAGCTCAGTAGAGCACTACCAGAAGGCACATTTTACATCTATTTTTAAAATTAAGAATACATATTTAAGTAAACATATTTAACTGACCTTTTTTGGGGGGGTGGGTGGTTGTATTTATTGGTTTTGTGCTGTATTTTATGATGACAAAAACAAAAAAACAAGACAAAGTAAAAAAAAAAACCATGTACAGTGACTACAGAACTATCAGCTATTAATATTGCATTGTTTCCCTGAGTAAGTAAGAACATCTCCATCAACATAGCATAAAAGGTGAAGTATGACTTCCCTCAGTCAGACATCACTTTTGGCCACTGCTGTGTACAGAACAGAATGCGGGATGCAAAAGCAAGCGAGCCGAGTGGGTGTCAGTTTCAGCTTCTTGTGTTGTCTTTGGGAAAGTCACGACTGTGTGTACAGCTGAACTCCACTGAAACAATGATGGTGGATCCTGAAACAATTCTGAAGTCTGTCTGGAGGAACATGGCAGCACAGGGCGTTTGAAGCTTTGCGGTGGGATGTGTTGGATTTGAGAGGGATATTAAAGGGATTGGGAACTAATGGGAGGGCAGAGTTAGGGAGCGTTCAACAATCCCACAGGATTCCGATTGATGGGGCCGGATTTGATTCATCTGCCCCAAGTATCGATTTGTTTCTGCTGTACAATTTTACAGCTCTCATCATGTTCTGTCTGCTTTCTTCAGTATTTCATTTTCACTGATTCTGTAAGACATTCCTCCGCTGAGCACAATTTCATCTCCACCGCTTTCTGACATCTAAAACTAGTTCTTTCTTTGATCAATTCACTGTGGTGGGAATATATATATATCCTCCCACTCAAGCAAACAACAGAAAGAGGACATTTATTTCCAAACTGTGACAAAGTAAAAGAAGGATTTATCTGCCAAATCGCATTTGTCTTTAGCGTCGCGTTGGCACACAGGTCTTAAGAGAGGTGCATTTATCAGAGACAAAAGTAGCTTTTACTTTATAACTGGTGTGCTGCAATCAACAACAGGTAGTTTCATGGCAAAACGTGTGTATATTTAAACTTTCATTGCCCAGAAGAAGCTCTTTTGATATTTTTCAGACCGTTTATCCAATCACAGTGAATGAAGTTTAAAAAAACATTTCAAAATTTCAATATACGTATACATTTCGTCTTTGAGAAATATATGTATATGCTATATAACTATATGCTAGGTTAGCTATGTTTATATATAAGAACTTTAACTGGTAAAAGCTAGGGGCGACATGGTGGCTCAGTGGTTAGCACTGTCACCTCCCAGCAAGATGGTCATTGGTTTGAGTCCCAACTAGGTCAATTAACATTTCTGTTTAGAGTTTGCATGTTCTCCCCGTGTTTGCGTGGGTTTCCTCCAGGTGCTCCGGGTTCCCCCACAGTCCAAAGATAAGCAGTATAGTTGGATGAACTAAATTGGGCGTAGTGTATGTGTGTGAATGAGTGTGTATGGATGTTTTCCGGTACTGGGTTGCCGCTGGAAGGGCATCTGCTGTGTAAAACATATGCTGAAATAGTTGGCGGTTCATTCCGCTGTGGCAACCCATGAAAAATAAATGGACTAAGCCGAAGAAAAATGAATGAATGTTAAAAACTATTAGTTAATTAGGTAAAGTTATAAGTAACTAATAAAGTTATGGTAACTAATAACCTTAACTTTTCCAAATTTGATTGTAATATGTATATATTAGTTATTGAAATAACTATTCAATTCAAGTTTATTTGTATAGCGCTTTTCACAATAATTGTTTCAAAGCAGCTTTACAAAAGGTGCACATTATTGGATTACAATCAAATTTGGAAAAGTTAAGGATAGCATATAGGTGATAGCATATAGGTGATGTCTGTGTAGATGATCAATGAAGTGTATTTGTGTGTTAAGTGTATGTGTTGTTCTTGAATTAAAGTTACTGTAGGTCAGATTTCACTCATTCACTCATTTTACTCATCCCCCAGAACACACACAAAAAATTATTTTAATAAAGTTTGATTAACCAGTGAGATTTATTTGAATGAAACATATTAAATATGGATTTGGTTAACTAAACAAAGCATGTATTATACAAACAAACAAACAAAAATTGTTTAAAAAGGGGTCCAGAATGTATAATTGTCCAACTGCTTAAAGGGTGCAAAATAGTTTCTAAAGGATCAATATTGGTACATAATATAACCTAAAAGGGTCCACATCATACCTTAAAGGTACATTAAAGGGACGCAGTACATAAAAAGTATAAAAAAGTAGCATTCAAGTAACAGCTATTGTACCCATATTTCTGAGAGTGTATGTGTTTGAGTACAAGCAATAAGTTGCTGGCTTGTAGTTCATGTAAATTCTATAGGTGTCACAAAAAATTAGTTTATGTTACTTAGACCAGTGGTTCTCAACCACCGGGCAGTGGACCGGTACCGGTCCGTGGATCAATTGGTACTGGATCACAAAATAAATCATTAATTATATCCGTTTCATTTATTATCTGAATCTGAACAATCTTTTATTTAAAAAAAAAAACTTTTATTTTGAAAAATAGCTGTATTCTCTCGCTTACATCTCGGTCACTTAAGTGCCCAAATTTAACACACAAGCAGCAAAATGAGTAAGAAACAGACGTCTTTGGAAAGTTTTTTTTTGCTAAGGGCAAAAGGCCCACTGAAGGACCCGCGAACTGCCAAGGAACAGATCCGCAACCCATTTGTCAACAAATCAGGTGAATCCAGCATGTCTGTGCAAGAAAATCAACTGCTGGAGATCACAAATGACGGCGGCCTTTTAGGGGCTGTTCGCATATCACGTCTTATCTAAAGTTTGTGCAAGTTCGTTATTTCCAATGGAGGCGCGCGGCACGTTAGTCAAGTGATAAGAACTGACCGATCAGCTTCAGCTTGTATGGAATATACACATTTCGGTAGACTAATTATCTCAGACAAACACAGAACACCCAAACACTGCAGTGCTTTGTAATAAATAAATAAATAAATAAATAAATAAATAAATATAACTTGTATCAGAGTGACAGCTTGTCATCCTCTGAGAAAACATTTGATGGTCGCCTAGCAACCTAAGAACCTCCAACAACCCCCACACCCCTGCCCCACAGTTAAGTGTTGACCGGTCCACGGTAATAAAATGGTTGGGGACCACTGACTTAGCCCAGTGTTTCCTAATCCAGTTCCTGAAGACACACCAACAGTACACATTTTCAACCTCTTCCTAATCAAACACATCTGAATCAACTAAGTTAATGGGTCAGATAAGGGAGACATCCAAAATATGTACTGTTGGTGTGGGAACACCAGGGATGGGGGAAACTCTGAATTAAACCACTTAATTTTAATTGACAAATTCATGTAACTAACAATAGACATTGAGACCTTATTATAAAGTGTTGAGAACATTGTGTCTGAAAAAGCTATATCTAACTAATCATAGATAACAAGGCCTCTATTTGAATTTGATGAACATTTTCAAACTGCTTCAGTTGCTCCTTAAAAGTACCTGCTAAATGAACAAATAAACGACCTAATGAGGGTGTGACACAAGTAGTAGGGCACTTTTGAAATAGGCACAATTGTGAAAATGTCAAAGACGGCAACCCACAGTGACCAACTAATGGAATTAATGTCAGAGCAGCAGAGCAGACGTGCAGAACAAAGACACATTATTAGGCTTTAAAAAAAAAAAAGCATCTAAAGTAAATGGTCTAAGACTGAATATCTCTATAGGAATAGGAACGCGGATTCATACTGGATAATAAAAAGCACATATATGTGTTTCACATTGTAACAGAGTCCACTGTAAGAGAGAGCTCTGAACCCAAGTGCAGCTTATTGGATTGAAAGCAAAAATACAATAAACAGAACTATACAATTACAAGAATTTGAGAACACAAAAACATTATAGACTCACAGAGAGCAGTTATATATCACCGTCTTCTTCTTCTTTTGGTTCTATGGCACGTTGCAAACCAACTTTATACTATTATGATGGAGCGTGAAGAGAACAAACTAATGATTCCTAAATACTATTATATAATCCATTGTTCCTATTAAATCTCAACACTGTGCTTATTTGAAAAAAGGAAGATGGCTCACATGAAGAGATCATGTGACAAAACCAACCAATGAACAGTTGAAAGTCAGAACTGAAATACACCTGACAAGACAATGAACCAATAAGAGCACGCCACATGAACTAAAGGAACAACATTGGAGGAACACAGAAAATCACATGACAGGAAACATTCATTCATTCATTTTCATTTCGGCTTAGTCCCTTTATTAATCTGGGGTCGCCACACCGGAATGAACCACCAACTTATCCAGCATATGTTTTACGCAGCGGATGCCCTTCCAGCTGCAACCCATCTCTGGGAAACATCCATACACACCCATTCACACTCATACACTACGGACAATTTAGCTTACCCAATTCACCTGTACCGCATGTCTTTGGACTTGTGGGGGAAACCGGAGCACCCGGAGGAAACCCACGCCAACACAGGGAGAACATGCAAACTCCACACAGAAACGCCAACTGGCGAGGCTCGAACCAGCGACCAGCGACCTTCTTGCTGTGAGGCGAACGTGCTACCCACTGCGCCACTGTGAGGCTGACAGGAAACATTGAAAGGCAAATATTAATATAACAGACAACAAGACACTAGATTAAATAAAACTTTACATATCATTGGGAAACATCCTACTGGGTTATGTGATTATTGCCAAGTAGAAGATTCGGTAGATCATATATTAAGTCAATGCCAGAAATATAATACTGAAAGGGAAATATTCAGGAAAATACAGCAGGAAACAAATCAAATACTCAGCCAAACAGAGAACTATAATAATTTCATTTCATTTTGAGGGAAACCGGGCTAATATATAGAATACAATAGATATATTATCAATCTCATAGTCATTCTGGTTCACACTTTAGTATACTATGTGGTGGTAATGCACCTTAAAGTTGGATGCCACCCGCCATAAAACAAGAAGAAGAAGAACAGACAACAAACATGAACAATTAGAGAAACGTCACTTGTGTATTAACTTTATTCACACTAAAGCAAAATAAAGTAATACTAACAGTGACAATAGCATTACTTAAAAATTGCTTTACGATGTTGTTTAATTCTGTTATGGCAAATTGCAGCAGTCGTTACTCCAACGTGACATTGTTTTGCTGAAATTAGTATTATAATATGCTGATTAACTGCTCAGTTATTAATAACGGCTCTTATAATTAACACTGAAAACTGTGTTTGCTGCCAAATGATTTTGTGGAAACTAGTATATGTTCATCACTGAATTTTTAATCGATTGACTAACTCAAAGTTCAATTAAATGTTTTTTTTTTAATTAAGCATAGTAAATATGTTTACTGACAATAAATCAGCATATTAGTGTGGCACAGAAGACTAAGGATTAATGAAGATAAAAACTCAACTTTAATATCACAGGAAACTCACAGCAAGAAGGTCGCTGGTTCAAGTCCCAGCTGGGCCAGTTGGCATTTCTTTGTGGAGTTTGCATGTTTAGAGTAAAGCTGTACTCAAGCTGTCTCCTGTGATGGTTGGGTTTAGGGGTAGGGTGGGGTTAGGCCAATACAATAAACGGTTTGAACAGTATAAAATGAATGGAAACCTATGTAATGTACCCACTTTTCACAAAAACAAATGTGTGTGTGTGTGTGTGTGTGTGTGTGAGTGTGTATGGGTGTTTCCCAATAGTGGGTTGCGGCCGGAAGGCCATCCGCTGTGTAAAACATATGCCAGAATAGTTGTCGGTTCATTCCACTGTGGTGACTCCTGAAAAATAAGGGACTAAGCTGAAGGAAAATGAAGAATGAATATCACAGGAAAGTTATTGTATGTAAATGATGATGTATGATGATCATATATGATGATGACTGATTTTACTGTATTATTATATAAGATATGCATATAGTCCAACATAAAAAAGCACTTTGCACATTAACAACAATAAAAAAGTCATAAAATGTATATAGTTCATTTTTAGAAAGCCTGTATTTAGCCTGCAGGGCCTTTCAGAATCAACATTCAAGTCAGTGTGTAATTTGCCATTTATTTCCCTTTCGGATCAATAGAGAAAGGCGCCAGTTGGTAAATGAGGCTACAGTTGTTTGAGCTTTCGAGGGGTGTGAGGATTACAACAGAAAGAAGAAAAAAAAAAAAGGATGCATGCTCAACGGACTCATGTTTCGAGAGGTAAGCTATCAATATTTTCTCCTCTAACTCGGTCATGGCACAGAGAACATGCAGGTTTAGGGTTGCAGATGAAGCCATTATTGAAAAAGATCCAGACCAGCTTCGGAATGTCAGAATGTCCTATCCGAGTTGTTAGCATATTCCCTGGTGGGTTTGGCAGGGATCGGTTAATGAACAGGCTGCATAGGGCCAGTCTAAGTATTGACAACCTCCGGTCCAGTGGGGAAACTCTCGGTTGTTAGTCAGTGTGTGTGTTGTTGATGTTTTGCCTCAATATCGAGTAAAAAAAAAAAAAAAAAAGTGCAGATGGTCCTGAGCCGGGGGTTAAATAGGATTTCAACAAAGCTTGAGACCGCAGATTGGAGTTATGGCTCTTTCTCTGGCATCTGAGGTAATGTTCTATTCATCAACTGCGTTATTTGCTTTGACTCCACTATTAGATGCATTATTTACTTGAAGGTCAAGACATTTACAACTGTTGCCCTTCATTGAAACATTACAGCAGCGTTTAAAGGATGAATACCAAAATCTCTAGTGGAGAGCTTCATATTTATTTTTGAAATATGAGCTCAGCGTGGGAATCTGCTGAGTGATGGCAATCCCCATTCATTATTAAAACAATGACTGCTAAGGCAAAGCATAGACTTTTTTTTTTATCTTAAAGCGAAATTATAATGGTGCTTTCAAAATATGGAAGATTCTCTCTTGACAACAGTGCGGTTTCAAACTGCAGACGGTAGATTATGCACATTATCAATGGAGTTCATTACCTCTCCTGGTATAGGTCAGGCCTTTTTTACCAGGGATACTTTAAATCAATTGGAATCTGACAAGAATTTCTGTATCCTAATGAATGCAAATTATCGTTCGCTTTATTAAAGATTCATCGTGTAAACTCTCGAATAACACCGCGTGAATTTTCAGAATTAGCTTTCGGCCTCCATCTCTCTTGTTTGACACAAATTGTGCTCCTGCGGTAAAATTGGACTTTTTTTCTCGCATGTAGGCGCTATTTGAACAAGTGTCACACTGTTCGGTAGATTGTAAACAATATGATTTTTACACGTTTGTCGCATTACCGAAGGGTGTTGTAATTTCTCACACAACAGCAGACTGAATTATGGTATGGTTACTCTCAAACCTCGGGCGCTGTGTTTCGCAATGAGATTTATTAAAGGAATATTTCAGGTTAAATACGACTTGAGCTCTACAGACAGTGCGCGAGGCATACCTTTGATTACCAGTGAATACGTTATTGACTTGCTCCTCAGTTTGTAAATGCTAGCAAAGCAATGGAAATCTGACAGGCATGAATCAGACTTGTGCATATAAAATCATGTAACACAAGACAGTAAAACAAGACGTAACATAAGGATGAACCACTTAACCACCCAGTTTTGCCACATTTTTAATCATTGATCGACTTGAATGATTAATTCAAGTGATTTATTGAAATGGATGATTCATTTAGAAACAAAGCACTTGATTGTCTTTGCGTCTTCGAAGTCCTACTGTACTGTTTACTATAATAACCTCAAGCTGTAGGAACTGTCAGTAACACACAAGCAATTCGACTACAAAAGCAACTGAAAAACATATACAACAAGAACACTTCAAAAAGACAAACATCCACCTTGTTCTGATACAGAATTCATGCAAGTTCTTTACAGAAACACAAGCTCCGCATTTCTTGCCTGCAGCGCTTAGCAGGTGTTGTTGTTTTTTAAAAACCGAGGGACAAGTCCAAGTTATTTTGAGTGGTAATCGAGCCTTGGGGGTAAATCGAAGTGGTCATTTTTCTTTTACTAGGATTTTCCTTTGATAACCATTCTTATTTGTTAAACTATTATTATTTGTGTACAATTTTACCAAATCAAAAATAATTTTATCTTGGAGGTTCAAATCTATCAGTGGTCATGCATTTTATGAACCCCGCCTTTCAGAAAGCATCTTTGCTCTGATTGGCCAGATGGACCAGGCTGTTGTAACTGGTCTTTTGCACAGGTGTCAAACTCAGTTCCTGGGGGCCGCAGCTCAGCACAGTTTTGCTCCAATTCTAACTAAACACACCTGATCAAACTAATTGAGTCTTTTAGGCTTGTTTGCGGCCCTCCAGGAACTGAGTTTGACACCTCTGGTCTATTGCTTACAGCATTACAGTCACCAACCAAAAGTCTATGTAGCATATCTGAATTTTAGCTTTGGCTTCCTTAGGACTTGTTTCCATAAGTTTTTGAATTCCCTTCGGGTGACAATATCAATTTTTTTAATGCATCTTGCTCTTTGGAACTGTGTAGACATTTTACATTCACAATCACCTACAGTCAATTACGAATTAAAGGAACCAAAACTGCTTTACAAAGTCTACAAATGGGTTGGAAAACATGTATAATTGTGGTGCTCTTTTGAGTCTGCTGAAATAAATCATTCTTTCCCAAAACTCGCATTATTGGTTGAACCGCACAGCATTGGGATGTTAAGAATGTCTTTTTACTTTCAGCGCACTTCACTTCACATCTACTCATCAAACTGGAAGGAAACTCCTGCTTCAAGACCTCGTGCCCTTGTTTCTTTTGTTCTTTCCACCCCTTCTGCTCCCATTCCTTGTGCCTATCTTCCTTGCCACCCTCCTCTCTCTGAAGTCTTATAGCCGAAATCGCAGCTTGATGAATGAGCCTGTAGAAAGCGCATACGTCTCCAGACAGCCTCCAATCTGCAGTGCGCGACAGTGAGAGAAAGCTCTGGCTCTTCCACACGCTGAGCGATTCAAGCTGCCACAGCTCAAAAGTGATGAGAGCTTTTAAGAGTTATGACTCACATTAAATATAGACCCATAACATTCGCTAGGTGCCTCTTTGAAAGTGTAATCTTGCAGGAAAGTTGCGAATGAAGGGTTATGACGAAACTGGCAGGTGAGTACAGTGCTCCATCAAGCCTCGGAACCAGGGATGACTGATAGAGCAGTTCCCAGGCTCGCTGCCCTCCATTAAAATTCATTACACACTCACCTATAAGCGATGGGAGGAACGCAACTCAAGGTCACTTTAGTAAAACAGCGATTAACAAAAAGACATGTGTCTTTATCTGCTAAAAACATACACCAAGCTCCACATACTTTACCATCCACATCTCTCCACCTTCAGCAAAAATATTAACAACAATCAATTTGCAATATTTTCAGTTTGTGATTTATTCGTTCAATTTAAAATAACCTGAATAACCATAAAAACAATTCATTTTACTTGGAAAATAAAGTTAATATGATGTTATAAAAGTTAAATAAAGTTTTCAGAACACATGTATTGATTTATAGTACTTGAAATAAAGATATAACTAAGTATTGGATAGTATTAGCAAAAATAAGCTATTCATTTAGAGTTTTTCATATTACATATGTACATATTACAGCTGGTGCTTCTGTGTGGAGTTTGCATGTTCTCCCCGTGTTAGCGTTGGTTTCGTCCGGGTGCTTCGGTTTCCCCCAGTCCAAAGATATATGCTATAGGTTAATTGAATTAACTAAATTGGCCATAGTGTAGTGTAGTCTAAATTGGCCTCACAGCAAGAAGGTCACTGGTTCGAGTCCCGGCTGAGTCAGTTGGCATTTCTCTGTGAAGTTTGCATCTTCCCCCTGTGTTGGTGTGGGTTTCCTCCGGAGTGCCTGGTTTCCCCCACAGTCCAAAGACATGCGGTATAAGTGAACTGAATAAACTAAATTGGCCGTAGTGTATGTGTGTGTGAATGAGTGTGTATGGATGTTTCCCGGTACTGGGTTGCAGCTGGAAGGGCATCCGCTGTATAAAACATATGCTGGATAAGTTGGCAGTTCATTCCGCTGTGGTGACCCCTGATGAATAAAGGGACTCGAAGGAAAATTAAGTCGAAGAAAAATTGATGAATATATATATATATTGTTTATAAAAATATGTATATTAGTAGATTAGTAAAAAATGATTAGATGAAATTTTAACTTTACAAAAATTATAAATTTGACTGAAATAAGGATTTATAATATATGTTAATTACTTAAACTTAAGAAAAAAAATAATAATAATA
>CAIGQW010034231.1:0-12603 GCA_903798125.1 Danio choprae
TACTGACTCGCTCTGACTAGTTTATTTTTGAATCGGTGAATCATTAAACGGAGACACAATGCAGTAAAAAAGTATACATGTTTGAAATTGTACTGTTGTATTCACACTTGACTGCTTTGTTTTAAAACTAGTAAGTATTTTGCAACATTGTTCAGCTAAATTAAATGAGCGTTGACATAAACTGAACTAAACACTGACAGGCTGGATTATCAGTTTGCTTGTTGCGACACAACCGAAGTAAACAAAGAGAGAGTCTCATCTGGAGCAAATTTATCTTTACGCTTTAGTGCTCCATTTAAACGTGTGTGTGTGTGTGTGTGTGTGTGTGTGTGTGTGTGTGTGCGTGTGTGTGTGTGTGTGCGTGTGCGTGTGTGTGTGAATGCAAAGTGAATAATGCATCTAAAAAAACAAAGCTATATATTTTTTCTTTTTCTGGCTGACCTGAAATCATCTGCCATAATTTCACAGATAAACACAGAAATAATTCAACCGCGGTCTCCAAATACTCTGACATACTGACCTTGCGGATGGATTTGGGATTGAGTTCATCTCTTCACACACAGGAAATGATTGTGTTTGAGCTGAAAACCCCTGTCAGGTTGTGTTGAGTCTAGATGTGAAGGACATCAGAGCTTTCTGCAACATTAAAATCAACACCGAATCTAAATTGACCTCATTTTTCACCACAAAACCAGTCATAAAGGTACATTTTCGGAAATTACAGTCCCCAAGAAATCAAAACTAACTGTGATTTTGAGCTCACATTGCTAGTTTTGTGGTGAACAATTCATGTGCATGTCATTAAGAAAAAGAAAAAGTTTGTCCTTATAATCTTTAAAGGTGCTGTATGTAAGTTTATGACTCTTCTAAAGCATAAAAATACCATAATATGTTTGCAGATATTTAAGAAACATGCTAAGAGAACATACTTGTTTATCTGGAAAACAATGCTGAAGTCAGATATTCTGCTTTGAAAATGTGTTTTCCGTGCAGGAACGCTGTCTTTGTTTTGGTCATTTTAACCTGCCCAATGCCAGTTTAGCCAATTATATTTCAGCCCCCCGGGTTGTCTTGGGAAAGGCTCTGAAAGCATGCGCTCGTGACCGAAATGCAGCCTCCGGTGGACAGTAGCAGACTCCGAAATGAGACGCAGATTTCCACATGAGGTTATTAATTAGCAAATGATATAAATATTACGAGCGTAAACATTAGGTGAGCAGGTTACGTTGTAACCGCGTGTCCTAACAACATGCTTCGTGACCAGATACGCAGTGATAAGCTATTTGGATGTTTGCACCAGACGAAACACGACAGAAATTTAAATACAGCCATTCAGAAGCACAGAATATCCACTCACTGATGAAATGGTAAGGTTAAATAATACATATTAACTCTCTTTAGCATTATTAAATGTACATGCTGAATCACTGTTAGGTGTTTATTTATTTAAGTTTGATTTGATTTGATTTATTTTGAACAGAGAAATCGTACTTAAAACAATTCTTTAAGCAAAAATACATTTCAACATGGTTGAAATGAAGCGGGATGAAGCACAAGCTTATTATTTTCCCCACCCCATTACCACACACATCATTCATCTATTTCTTCAACTTACATCTCCTTTTACTTATCTCTTCTTTTTACATGAGACATATGAGCTTTACATGAGACGTACATGAGGCATCTTTGACCTGTTATATGTTTGATTCCATTTGTACATTTACATTTTATAGCATAGACCCAAAAATACGTAGTATTGCAAACAGCCATTAATTGAAATGTCATCATACCTTTCTCATTTTATTCGGTCTAATTTCTAACTCATTTCAAACGGTTTATGTCATTTTCAAGATCTGAGGTGAACTATCTGCTGCTGCTTTCAGTATATGGCAATAAATATGATGTAAACTCCTTTTAATATGGGAAATATTCCTTCTATCGGGTGCCGTCGCTTTTATATAGACACGGTTTAAATCTCTCGCTCCTGTCCTCAGTCTGGCAACCTGCACTCGCGTTTGTTTTGATCCAGGAGTGCAATACCTAGTTCCACCACTGGGTGTCATACTTACATACTGCACCTTTAAGTAAAATCTGAAAATGCACTTCCTGTTTTTTTTTCAGTCAGATTAAGTATATCTTAGGAAATGGTTTGGCTAACATATTTAACCACGCTGCTTTAATTGTCAGTTTTGACAACAAACAGAGTCTGTTAGGTTGTATTAACTCTCCCCAAACCCATCCCATCTTTCTGAATGAAATGCCCACTTTACTACATCCAATCAGCTCGCAATACAAAAAACACAAGCCACGCCCACTGTTTTCTCATTTAATATTCCGTTTCTCTAGGAACTGCGGTCGCGGCTTCTAGTTTATGGGGACTTTAAGATTTGTACTGAATAAATATGCTTTCCGTTGATGTATGTTTTGTCAGGACAATATTTGCTCAAACTATTTGAAAATCTGAGGGTTTATTCATTCATTCATTCATTTCAGGGGTCGCCACAGCGGAATGAACCGCCAATTTATCCAGCATATGTTTTACACAGCAGATGTCCACCCATACACTCTTGCATTCACACTCATACACTACGGGCAAGCTTTCAAATCACCTATAGCGCATGTGTTTGGACTGTGAGGGGAAACCAGAGCACCTGGAGGAAACCCACGCCAACACGGGGAGAACATGCAAACTCCACACAGAAACGTCAACTGAACCAGCCACCTTCTTGCTGTGAGGCGACAGTGCTACCCACTGAGCCACCGTGTCTCATAGGTTACATTTAATAATGTTAAATAAAAATGTATTAATCTGATTATAACCTACCATTTCATCAGGAGTGCACTGACTGATATTTAAATGTTTCTGTCGTGTCACGTGTTGTTAGGATACGGTGTCAAATTGTAGAAAAATCAT
The DNA here is from genome assembly GCA_903798125.1 of Danio choprae. Taxonomy (NCBI): domain Eukaryota; kingdom Metazoa; phylum Chordata; class Actinopteri; order Cypriniformes; family Danionidae; genus Danio; species Danio choprae. The sequence continues at coordinate 2,915 of CAIGQW010034231.1, forward strand.
GTGATTAATTGCGGTAAATTTGTAATTGACCCTTCGCTAAGCCACACCCGAAAACCACCACACACACACCAATCGTGGCTTAGCAACCGTAGCTACGCGCGGGAGGTCTGCATTGTGCAAATCTGATACCCAGTATCCTAAACGTTTGGACGAGGTGGTGGAATTTCTTTCCCTTTCCAAAGCCTAAAACCCAAGCGGAGAAATGGCAGCAAGGATCAAGAGGGGCCGTAAAAGCAGCACGATCCAGTCATATTTCCATCTGTTTCAAGCTACGAATATTTGGATTACGTATCAACAGAACAAAGCAGAGGGATGATCCCAAACTGAGCACTTGTGATCAAACTTCACCCGCAGCTGTTTTTCAGTCATATATATCCCTCATGTCCATGTCAGAGCTACAATTCACCGATGCTTTCGTCAGTCTTTTGGAGATTTAGTCATTGGTGATGATGTTATAGCGGGTTAGTGTCTGCTTTTATATTTGGTGTGGGATTAATATCTGCTGGTGGGGAAAATCAGTTTGTTCCCTTCTGCTATTTATACTTCGATTTGCATTTGAATGTATTTATTTTTTCCACTTAACTGCACATTAGAATAGAAACGGTATAAAAAGCACACAAACATACTGACCGTTATAGGTACTGCACATTGTTATGGGTCAATGATGCTAATATTCGGCACAAATCCATCAATGTCCCCTTTCTGGCTGTTCTTTCTATGAATGAATTAAATCATGCATGTTTCCTCGTCGGTTAGTAACGCTATATTTCATTGCACAACAATTAGTCTATCAGGCTTTTTGGCTAAAAAAGAGAAATCACGGTTTAATTAGTTATTATTCATTCATTCATTTTCATTTCGGCTTAGTCCCTTTATTAATCTGGGGTCGCCACAGCAGAATGAACCGCCAACTTATCCAGCATATGTTTTACGCAGCGGATGCCCTTCCAGCTGCAACCCATCTCTGGGAAACATCCATACACACCCATTCACACTCATACACTACGGACAATTTAGCTTACCCAATTCACCTATACCGCATGTCTTTAGAATTGTGGGGGAAACCGGAGCACCCGGAGGAAACCCACGCCAACACGGGGAGAGCATGCAAACTCCACACAGAAACGCCAACTGACCCAGCCATGGCTCGAACCAGCGACCTTCTTGCTGTGAGCCGAACGTGCTATCCACTGCGCCACCGTGAGGCTAGTTATTATTAGATTATTTAAAAAATTTTCCCTATCCTGCTGCGCATGAACTAAGCTGTTGAATGGTCAGCGTATATGAGGCGGCTAGGCTTTAGCTTCAGTTTTGCTTAAATTATTTTCTAATGGGTTGCGTATTATGTCGTGAGTATACCCCTGTAATGCGTACTGCAGTCCTTTTTAGTCTGGCTTTCTCCGATATCTCACCTGTTCGCCAAAAATGAGTAAATAAATCCCTGGGAATGTCTGACACCGGCGTATACATATTGTAATATACGTGCCAGGCACGAAAGCTTGACAGGCGTAACAACAGTAACTAAGAAAGGCAGGGCTTAGCGAAGGGTCAATTGTTGTCCCACATTTTGGTTTATTTTTCAGTCTGAGTTCAGCTGAATGGAAATAAAGACTTTATATTCCCAATCAGTTCAGTTCTATCTTTAAATGCAGCTTCAAATATATAGCGCTTTACTCTGTGCCGAATCAGTAGATTTATTGTGGGAAATGAAGCCTGTTTAAACTGATTTGAGGACAGTAGGATTCAAAAACAATTGGAAAACATGTAATGAAATTAGTGTGGTAATAATGCGGTGACATTCAGACACTGAAACATGTAGCTGAAAGACTGAGTGAGTGTGTAGAGTGTGTGTCTGTTTTCTGCACAGGTGTGTGTTTGTGTACAGATGAGTCACCGTATGCTTCATTGCCGTCCATTGAACGCTTCTCCTTAATTAAGGAAGCGGGGATTAATAAACTCGTCAGTGACCGGCCCACTCACACACTCTTTCTCCCACCGCATCAGCATTAGAAAAGTTGTGGGAGAAGCTGCATTAGTGCATGAAGAGAAGTGAGAACACTGTTATTTCGGTGCTATTTTATTAGCGTGTTTATACTATTATGGTATTATTCATAGCTTTATAAAGCTTATTTTATTAAATTTTTTGTTCTTTAATATTATTATTATTATAAGGGTCAACAAGGTGGCTCAGTGGTTAGCACTGTCACCTCACAGCAAGAAGGTCGCTGGTTCGAGTCCTGGCTGGGTCAGTTGGCGCTTCTGTGTGGAGATTGCATGTTCTCCCCGTGTTGGCGTGGGTTTCCTCCGGGTTTCCCCCACAGGTCCAAACACATGCTCTATAGGTGAATTGGATGATCTAAATTGGCCATAGTGCATGTATGTGTGTGAATGAGTGTGTATGGATGTACCCAGTACTGAGTTGCAGCTGAAAGGGCATCTGCTGCTTAAAACATATGCTGGAATAGTTGGCAGTTCATTCCGCTGTGGCGACTTCTGATAAATAAGGGACTAAAAATATTGAATAATATTTAAAAAATTGTTAATAATGCTCATGTTTCCCCTTGCGTCATAATGCAGATGTGTTGTGAGCAGCAGGGAAAGCAAGTCGTGTGTTTCTCCATCAGCTTTGACTGACGTGGGAAACGAGTAAATTAGGTTTTTCGGAGGCTTCAATCCTCTTCCCTGCCTAAATTTAACCCTGCTCCTCTGATGGCTTGTCGGTTCGTCACTCACACCCACTCCAGATTCTCCTCCGCTGGCTGTAAAAGCCGGATTTGGATGCGTGGCGTCTTTTCAATAATGCAGGACGAGCTTTACATGTGTGTGTAATGGCAGAGGTGAATAATTCAGCCCAGTCTGTTCACCTCCTCCATTATGACCAAACACACTCAGATCATGCAGACGCTCCATCAAATGTTAATGCCAGGCTCCGGGGCCCGGGACCTCAAGGGCCGGCCGGAGGTCAGGGCTGCTGATGGACTGAACTCTGCAGATCAACACTCGGGGTTTGGCTTTATGAATTTTTGTGTGTGATATTGGGGAAAATCCTCCTTAAATGTTCCAATGAGCTTGGATTTAAAGGGACAGTTCACTTATAACTAAACTAAAACTTCTGTTTAGTGTTTTAGGCTACTGTGGCATATACTGATTGAAAGGATTTTAGTTTATTTTTGATAATTGCAGAAAAATTTTGACAATGTTAAAATTTCAATTTCAGACTCACCAAGCCGGGACACGAACCAGCGACCTTCTTGCTGTGAGGCGAGAGTGCTTACCACTGAGCCACCATGCCGTCATTACTGTGACATATGTTGATAAAAATGATTTTACTTTATTTTCGTTTATTTTTTAATGTGATTAATCGAGACTATTAGCAGAAAAACCATGCGATTAATTGAGATTTTACACAGTTTGATCAAAAAGTTGTGCAATTAATCACAATAATTAAAAAAATTAATCGTAAACCTACAAAAAAGTCTCTTAGAGCGAAATCTCAAAACCAACAGGAAGTCGAATATTTTTAACTTCCTCTGCTAAAAAAGTGCAGATTTTGCCATTTCCAGGCGTGGTGTTTGAACGAACTCCTCCTAGGGAATTTATCAGATCAACACCAAAATATTGTCAACACCAAAATATGGGTATTGTCATCTAAAGGCCTTGGCGATGGTAAATTGCGAAGATCTAGAGTTTTCGTCGAAGGGCGTGTCCGTGGCGGCCTCTCAAACTTTGACGCTTCGCCACGAAACAGGAAGTTCTTATAATTCAGGCATACATTGTCTGATCTGATTCACAATCCATATGTTTTATAACAGTCCTGACCTCAATTCAATTCAATTCAATTCAAGTGTATTTATATAGCGCTTTTTACAATGTAGATTGTGTCAAAGCAGCTTAACATGTTCTAGTAAAGTCCAGATTTCAGAGTTTAGTTCAGTTCAGTTCAGTTCAGTGTGGTTTAAGTTTCACTGCTGAAAGTTCAAACACTGAAGAGCAAATCCACCGAAGCGCAGCTCCACAAGTCCCAATCCAAGCAGGCCAGTGGCGACAGTGGCGAGGAAAAAACTTCACCAGTTGACAAAGTGAAGGAAAAAAACCTCGAGAGAAACCAGGCTCTGTTAGGCACGGTCATTTTCCTCTGGCCAAACTTCCTATGTGGAGCTGCAGACGTTTACATGCCAATATACAGATACAGATATAGCGCCACCTGCTGGCAACAGGAAGTGACATGTTTTACAGTGTAACAAACTCCTCCTACAAATTTTATAACATCGAGGTCATGTTCGGTTAGTTTAGTCCAAAGGCCTTTGTGATGTTAAATTGTGAAGATCTAGAGTTTTCGCCAAGGGGCGTGTGCAATGCTTCCCCATGGAGGAGGAAGCACTTATAACTCAACCAAACAATGTCTGATCTGCCTGAGAATGCACAGGTTTGATGAGATTCTCAGATATTGAGTCTCAGTCTTAGCGCCACCTGCTGACAGAAGGAAGTGTGGTATAAATCTGTGATTTTCTCAAGTATTTTAATATATATCGGCTTAAATTATTATTGTCCGCTGTTCTCTGTCGTCCTAAGGCCAACGGGTGGCGGTGAGCCCGGGTGCGAGGTCCCTTTCATCGCTGCTTGCAGCTTTAATTATTTTTGTGTTTTTGTTAACGATCGATTCTTTTGTGTTCGTAATATGTTAACTATTTAGCTTCGTTTGTTTATTTTGATACTTTGTTTATTTTTGTAGCAGGTAGTGGATATTCATTTTTATAGTCACGTTTTGTTATTTATTTAGTTAAGCGAGAGGAAGCAGTGGTCCGGAAGACTCACCTGTTCTTATTCTTTTCACAGGAGCCATAGGTAAGATCTCTCCTGGAAGAACAGCTATAGTCAGGGAACTGTTGCGTTTAGCTGCCCTACCAGTCTACGGTTATTTGTTGTTAATCATATATTTTTTTTGTCTCTATTTTCTAGTTTGAATTAATGAGATTAAACATTTATTGACGGGACGTCCATTTGACATATTCAAGCGTCTGTGCCTTTCATATGTTCGGCATAAACCTTTATGTTATTAATAGAGCCAGTTTTGGGGTTTTGGGCCGTAACAGGGCTGAATTTAAACAAATAAATAACATTTAGTAATGTTCAACTTAACTTGTTTGTTTAAATTCAACCCATATAAATTGTTTGCAACCACTTACCCTAAAGAAAATAGTAAATCCAATGTGAATGTTTGTACAATATGATTTGTTTTACATATATTTGAAAATAAAACTGAAAGAAAACAATGACCCAAGATATTAGTGGTGAAACTTGCCTAAGCAAAGATCGCCAAATATCGTAAAAGCCACAGCATAGGGAGAAAACCCCCCAGAGTAGATGTTAAAAGAGCGGCGGATGAAAAGAAAGAGAGAGAGACAGAGAGAGGATGAAATGGGAAGCATTGCAGGCTCTGCAGTGTTGTAGTGCTGCTGTAATTGCTGATGTCGTCCAGAGAATTGAATGCAATGAAGCAGATGCTTAAAGCCAGATTCTTCAGGACAGCTGCAGAGAGACAGACAGACGGAGGGAAGCAGAGAGACAGACAGAGTCCAGGAAAATAAGCAGACAGACGGAGAGATAATTACACCATTTTTTTATATAACAAATACAGAAAAATTTCTTGGGAGAGAACTCCGCTTGATATCAACAGCAGCACAATATGTATTATCCTGTCATAAACACAGAGAGTCAGTGTCTCAACAAATGTACAGTTGTGTGTATATATATATATATATATAGTCATAAACATGTCAATGTGTATTAGGTACACCTTACTACTACTGGCTTGGACCCCCTTTTGCCTTCAGAACCTTATTACTTTGGTCTGTATTGACATGATAGCATCATGCAGTTGCTGCAGATTTGTCGGCTGCTCATCCATGATGCAAATCTCCCGTTCCACCACATCCCAAAGGTGCTCTATTGGATTGAGATCTGGTGACTGTGGAGGCCATTTGAGTACAGTGAACTCATTGTCATGTTCAAGAAACCAGTTTGAGATGATTTGCGCTTTATGACATGGCGCATTATCCTGCTGGAAGTAACCATCAGAAGATAGGTACACTGTGGTCATAAAGGGATGGACATGGTCAGCAACAATGCTCAGGTGGGCTGTGGCATTGACAAAGTTCAATTGGTACTAATGGGCCCAAAGTATGCCAGGAAAATATCCCCCACACCATTACACCACCACCACCACCAGCCTGAACCGTTGATACAAGGCAAGATGGATCCATGCTTTCATGTTGTTGATGCCAAATTCTGACCCGACCATCCGAAAGTAGCAGCAGAAATGGAGACTCATCAGACCAGGCAACGTTTTTACATTCTTCTATTGTCCAATTTTGGTGAGCCTGTGTGAATTGTATCCTCAGTTTCCTGTTCTTAGCTGACAGGAGTGGCACCCGGTGTGGTCTTCTGTTGCTGTAGCCCATCCGCCTCAAGGTTGGACGTGTTGTGTGTTCAGAGATGCTCTTCTGCAGACCTCGGTTGTAACGAGTGGTTATTTGAGTCACTGTTGCCTTTCTATCAGCTCGAACCAGTCTGGCCATTCTCCTCTGACCTCTGGCATCAACAAGGCATTTGCTCCCACAGAACTGCCGCTCACTGGATATTTCTCTCTAAACCCTAGAGATGGTCGTGCATGAAAATCCCAGTAGATCAGCAGTTTCTGAAATACTCAGACCAGCCCGTCTGGCACCAACAACCATGCCACATTCAAAGTCACATAAATCATCTTTCTTCCCCATTCTGATGCTCGGTCTGAACTGCAGCAGATCGTCTTGACCATGTCTACATGCCTAAATGCATTGAGTTGCTGCCATGTGATTGGCTGATTAGAAAATTGCGTTAACAAGCAGTTGGACAGGTGTACCTAATAAAGTGGCCGGTGAGTGTATATATTGTATTCATTATATAATGGTGTGAAAGTGTTTGCCCCCTTACGGATTTCTTACATTTTCCATGTTTGTTACACTTTATTGTTTCAGATCATCAAACATATTTGAATATTATTCATAGATAACACAAGTACCACACAAGATGCAGCTTTTAAATTATTATGAAGGGAAAACAAAATCAAAAACTACATAGCCCTTTGTAAAAAGTATTTATGCCCTGTCTGCTTTTTTTTTTGACTGTTTGACGCCATCTTGTGTTTGAATAATGTGCAGGTTAGTGTATACTCCATCAGCTGTTTTCATTTCTGTCAGCTTTGCGTATTTGACGATTTGGCGCCATCTTGTGTTAGAATAATGCGCAGGTTAGTGTATACTCCATCAGCTGTTTTCATTTCTGTCAGCTTTGCGTTTTTGACTGTTTGGCACCATCTTGTGTCTGAATAATGCACAGGTTAGTGTATACTCCATCAGCTGTTTACATTACTGTCAGCTTTGTGTTTTTGACTGTTTGGCACCATCTTGTGTCTGAATAATGAACAGGTTAGTGTATACTCCATCAGCTGTTTTCATTACTGTCAGCTTTGTGTTTTTGACTGTTTGGCACCATCTTGTTTCTGAATAATGAACAGGTTAGTGTATACTCCATCAGCTGTTTTCGTTTCTTTCAGCTTTGCGATTAATTAAAGAATAAATGAACTATTTTGGCTCAGAACAATGTTTTGTCTCATTTTTACGTTTTGTGGTAAGTAGTTGTTAAATAAGGACACCCTTCAGTCTTATACAACAGTGCTTCGTGTCGGGCTGCCGATAAGCCTGTCAGAATTTATTCTGCGATAACAACCTCCTGGATGTACTTTATCCTGAACTTAAAATGCTTTGACGATATTGGAAAAAATATCATATCAGTAAAGCAAATTGAAATGAAATGAAAGACAGACAGAGAGACTGAGTTACAAATAGATAGACAGAGAGATAGTCAAATAGAGAGGAAAAACGGACAGAGAGGAAGAGAGATCTGTGTGTCCAGGGAAATGAGAGAGAGAGAGAGAAAGAGAGAGAGACAGGGTTAAGAGGAGTCTCTCTGTCAGGGGAAATGAGTGCAGTGCAGAGTCAGGAAACTCCAGCAGCGCCGCAGCAGCGCCAGAGCAGGGTTTTCCCTACTGCAGTGAGTGACTGAGCGCATACTAAACACTCCAGCACTGCAGATTACACACACTCTCTCTCTCTCTGCTTCTCCAATGCCTGGGTCACTGCTTACACAGACACATACTTGAAATGTTTGACTATCAATACATTCCAATGGTTTCTGAAGGATCTTGTGGCACTGGAGTAACGATACTGAAAAATCGAGTTTGAGTCTCCAGTAACTTACTGTAAATAAATTCCAGCAAAAATACCGTATTTACATTTACAGCACCATGTATCTGGCTGTATGTTTATTTACAGTATTGTATATCTTCTTTACTGTAAAATATACAGTCGTTTTCACAAAGCATCTTTAACATACAGTAACAGACTGCATAACTGTGACTACGGTAAAATACGGTTCATATTACAGTTAAAGACAGTTAAAATCTTTAACAGTTTATATTTGCATAGAACTGGTGAGGGAAGGTCTAGAGCACTATACAAGGTGCGTGGACAAAATGTAAATATACTGTAGTAAAATCTAGGAAGCTTGTAATAAAGGAGAAAATTGAATGAAATAAAATAAATGTCAAAACGCAGCGTCTGCATTTATTTTATTTCATTAAATGTTCTCCTTTATTACAAGTGTTGCCTATTTATTTTATATATACCCACGTAGAAAACAGTTATTAGAAATGTTTTTTTTTTTATTTCTACTGCACTTTTTGACCCTTCATTCATTTTCCTTCGGCTTAGTCCCTTTATTAATCTGGGGTCGCCACAGCGGAATGAACCGCCAATTGTCTAGCATATGTTTTACACAGCGGATGTCCTTCCAGCTGCAACCCATCACTGGGAAACACCCATACACTCTCACATTCACACACATACACCACGGACAATTTAGTTCATTCAATTCCCCTAAAAGCGCATGTGTTTGGACTGGGGGAAACCTGAGCACCCAGAGGAAGCCCACACCAACACGGGGAGAACATGCAAACTCCACACAGAAATGCCAACCGACCCAGCCAGGACTCGAACCAGCAACCTTCTTGCTGTGAGGCGACAGTGCTAACCACTGAGCCACCGTGTCCCCCTAAAATAAACTCTCTTAAATTAAATGAAAAAAAAAGAATCACAGTAATATCTAGAGCAATTCTATAACCATTACAAAAAGTATTCAAATAGGAAACATTACGCCTCCTATTTATTTTAAATGATGGTACAAGGATTATTATTATTTTATTTCTAATAACAAGAATTAGAATTTAATAAGACAAAGAAGAAGAAAAAATTAATTTTTAGCTTATAATATATTTTATAGGCAGCACGGTGGCGCAGTGAGTAGCACAATCGCCTCACAGCAAGAAGGTCGCTGGTTCGAGCCTCGGCTGGGTCAGTTTGGCGTTTCTGTGTGGAGTTTGCATGTTCTCCCTGTGTTGGCTTGGGTTTCCTCCGGGTGCTCCGGTTTCCCCCACAAGTCCAAAGACATGCGGTATAGGTGAATTGGGTAGGCTAAATTGTCCGTAGTGTATGTGTGTGAATGAGTGTGTATGGATGTTTCCCAGTGATGGGTTGCAGCTGGAAGGGCATCTGCTGCGTAAAACATATGCTGGATAAGTTGGCGGTTCATTC
>CAIGQW010034247.1:0-15414 GCA_903798125.1 Danio choprae
CCAAAAGTTTTGAGAATGACATATTGACATAATGAAATATTAGTTTTGACAAAGTTTGCTGCTAAACTGCTTTTAGATCTTTGTTTCTGTTGTTTCTGTGATGTACTGAAATATAATTACAAGCGCTTCAAACGTTTCAAATGCTTTTATCAACAATTACATGACATTTATGCAAAGAGTCCATATTTGCAGTGTTGGCACTTCTTTTTCAGGACCTCTGCAATTGGACTGGGCATGTTCTCAATCCACTTCTGGGCCAAATCCTGACTGATAGCAACCCATTCTTTCATAATCACTTCTTGGAGTTTGTCAGAATTAATAGGTATTTGTTTGTCCACCCGCTTCTTGAGCATTGACCACAAGTTCTCAATGGGATTAAGTTCTGGGGAGTTTCCAGGCCATGGACCCAAAATGTCAGGGTTGTGGGTGGAGGAAAGAAGCGAGGACTCAATTGCAAATAAAATGGGTTTATTAATAATCAAAAAATAAAACAAAAAGCAAAACAAACTACCCGAGGGGGAAAACATTAACAAAAAGACAAAAAACAAACTTGACTGGGCTGGCAGGAAAGAGCAGGACTGGACAGGAATGTAAACATGCACCACGTGCTAAACAACACCAACAGAAGACTGAACGCAAGACATGAGTACACGATAAATGAAAACACTTACCGTGCACTCACACATGCAATGTGCATGTTTCATCCCAGCGCCAACCGAAACCAACTAGACTCAGACGCTGGGAATGAAACACCACGCTGCAGACAGAACAAACACAAACACCAGGACAAGAGCGCGCATCCGCGCGCTACTAGGATGGCACTCATACAATGACACAATAACAGAAAACGAGTGCTCGACCCGAGAAAACTCGAGCCGAGCACAACATACAGGACAAGAAAGGCCTAGTGTCTGGACTCTGCCACCAAAACATGAATTTACAAGACCGGAGTGGCAGAACCCTGACACAAAATGTCAACGTTTTGGTCCCCGAGCCACTTAGATATCACTTTTGCCTTATCAGAATCAGAATGGGTTTTATTGCAAAGTGTGCTTACACACACACACAAGGAATTTGTTTTGGCTACAGAAGCTTCCAGTGTACATAAAGTGATAAGTGACAACACGAAATAAATATGAAAAAGACAACAAACATTAAACAGAGATGCAAATCAGTCAGAAAGCTCTGGATGTTGAATTTTATGTACAGATTTTTTTATAAGGTGTTATAAGGTGCTGTGTACAACTGTGTAGAGAAAGTGTTGCATTGTAAATTGTTATAAGGTGATGTACGAGTGCGTATGAGAAATTATTGCACGTTTACTGCACAGTAGTGGAATATTTAACTGTTCATGAGGTAGATGGCCTGAGGAAAGAAACTTCTCCTGTGTCTGGCTGTTATTGTGCTTGGTGCTCTTGTGCTTGGGGTTTTTTGCAGTGCAGTCGTTGATGTACAGGGAGAAGAGTAGTGGGGAAAGGACACAACCCTGGGGGGCACCGGTGCTGATAGTGTGGCTGTTGGATGTGGTTTTGCCCATTCTGACTAGCTGTTGTCTATCTGTCAGAAAGCTGGTAATCCATTGACAGACAGAGCTAGTGCTTATGGCACGGATATGGCTTATGCTTATGGCACGGTGCTCCATCAAGCTGGAAAATGCCTGGTTCTTCACCAAGCTGTTGTTGAATTGTTGTAAGAAGTTGCTGTTGGAGGGTGTTTTGGTATCATTCTTTATTCATGGCTGTGTTTTTGGGCAAAATTGTGAGTGAGCCCACTCCCTTGGATGAGAAGCAACCCCACACATGAATGGTCTCAGGGTGCTTTACTGTTGGCATGACACAGGACTGATGGTAGCGCTCAGCTTTTCTTCTCCGGACAAGCCTTTTTCCAGATGCCCCAAATAATCGGAAAGGGGCTTCATCTGAGAATATTACTTTGCCCCAGTCCTCAGCAGTCCATTCGCCATACTTTTAGCAGAAGATCAATCTGTCCCTGATGTTTTTTTGGAGAGAAGTGGCTTCTTTGCTGCCCTTCTTGACACCAGGCCCTCTTCCAAAAGTCTTCACCTCACTGTGTGTGCAGATGCGCTCACACCTGCCTGCTGCCATTCCTGAGCAAGCTCTGCACTGGTGGCACTCCGATCCTGCAGCTGAATCCTCTTTAGGAGACGATCCTGTCGCTTCCTGGACTTTCTTGGACGCCCTGAAGCCTTCTTAACAAGAATTGAAACTCTTTCCTTGAAGTTCTTGATGATCCTATAAATTGTTGATTTAGGTGCAATCTTAGTAGCCACAATATCCTTGCCTGTGAAGCCTTTTTTATGCAACGCAATGATGGCTGCAGGTGTTTCTTTGCAGGTCACAATGGTTAACAATGGAAGAACAATGATTTCAAGCATCACCCTCCTTTTAACATGTCAAGTCTGCCGTTCTAAGCCAATCAGCCTGACATAATGATCTCCAGCCTTGTGCTCGTCAACATTCTCACCTGAGTTAACAAGACGATTACTGAAATGATCTCAGCAGCTCCTTTAATGACAGCAATGAAATGCAGTGGAATGCATTTTTTTTTCAGGATTAAGTTAATCTTCATGGCAAAGAAGGACTATGCAGATCATCTGATCACTCTTCATAACATTCTGGAGTATATGCAAATTACTATTATAAAAACTTAAGCAGCAACTTTTCCAATTTCCAATATATATATATTAGTGCTGTCAATCGATTTCAGAAATTTACTAATTAATCACATTTTTTGTAATTAATTGCAATTAAAAGACTGAAACTTGTAGTTTTCAAATGTAAAATGTAAATTCATGTAAACTCAAGACAAAGAAATATGACTTTTAGTAATTGTTGTAACACAGATTTCTTCATGTAAACAACATGCATACCTGCAATAAACCATCAAGATCCTCAAAATTAACGGTTGGCTTGACAGCCATATTTATTACAGAAATAAAACACAGGCATGTATGAGCCATTTGAATTTCAAAATCATCAATGCCAATAAAAAACACAAATGATTTCCATGTTGGACTCTAAGTGGACTGTAGAAATTTCCAAAATATAAACATTGCAAATATGGAAATTATATGACAATTATAATAATAAAGTAATGAATACAAACATGGCCTCACGGTGGCGCAGTGGATAGCACGTTCGCCGCACAGCAAGAAGGTCGCTGGTTCGAGCCTCGGCTGGGTTAGTTGGCGTTTCTGTGTGGAGTTTGCATGTTCTCCCGTGTTGGCGTGGGTTTCCTCCGGGTGCTCCGGTTTCCCCCACAAGTCCAAAGACATGCGCTATAGGTGAATTGGGTAAGCTAAATTGTCCATAGTGTATGAGTGTGAATGGATGTTTCCCAGAGATGGGTTGCAGCTGGAAGGGCATCCGCTGCGTAAAACATATGCTGGATAAGTTGGCGGTTCATTCCGCTGTGGCGACCCCAGATTAATAAGGGGACTAAGCCGAAATGAAAATGAATGAATGAATGAATGAATACAAACATATGTGCTCATTGAAGAGTTGTAGCTACTGCTGAGAGTTGAGAACATTAATTATAATGTAGAAACAATTTTGCTTAGTCCTCCTTTACAGTCCAGTCTGTTGACATTATCTGGGGACAATGTGCCACTGTTCTTTTGAATGATGTGACCTGAGAGTGAGAACAGTCTCCCACAAGTAGAGTGTACTGAAACCTGATGCCATGTAGCCGGTGTGCACCAAACCCGAATCAGCATATGAATTTCGATACGACTTGTGCTGTGACAAGGACGTAAGAAGCACCAAGAAGTACATCAAAGGCACACATAGGTACACGTTGTGTCACACTCAAGACTATAGAATTCTTGAAGGGACTTTGGTCACACCATCTCTAAATGTTTAATTCCAAACAACTTTGAGGGATACGGACACCGGCGGCGTTGTTAGGCATTTGTTCTTGTTGCTAGGAAACGCATACATGTAGGCAACGCGCACAGTACAGCGCATCCGATGAGCGACTCCCTTCAGATTCATCAACACGCATGATCACGTTCATCAAATTTGCTTAAACTAAGCAGTCTAAAGTATGGCTATATTTTTATCAAGGATTCTGACACAGCAATGTGCAGCAGATGCTTTATGAAAGTTGCAATTAAGGGGGGAAAAACTTCAAACTAATGAAACATTTGAGGGGGCATGGAATCAACTGCAGAATAATGCTCAGTCTTTGGCAGCTTGCGACATCATCTGAGTATGTTTACATGGACACCAATACGTTGATTTTAATATGATTAAGACAATACTCTGATTAAGAATCTACCATATAAACAGCGATTTTTTTGCTTACCTTAAAGGACCACAGATACCCCCGCCACAATATGTGGAGGTTTTTTTTTCATTAGGCGTGTGGTTTCAAATTCCATTAAAACAACACTCTTCCAGCAGTCCTTACTTCATATTCTCATCCAATAATTGTCACAGGGCATGAACAATATGTTGCTGAATGAAAGTGAAACTACCAAACTGCAGTTAAAGTTGAAAAATGAAAAATAAAACACCTGAAATTACATGAAACTCCAGAGGAAATGTGGATACCCTGGTGACGCACTGACGCTAACATTAATCATTTTACACTGAAACTTTCCATCTAAAAGCCCTTCCCGGGTCTTATCCATATTTCTTTGCACGTTGAACACACGTCAGTCACAAAAATATTAAATATTTTAAATTAATCACATGCGTTAATGTGCTAATTTTCACAGCACTGATGTATATTTCGTTTACATTTCTGGTTGATATTTTTCTTTAAGCTTGTCTCCTGGCTCCCTCTGGACACTAGAAAACCTGTTTAAAACTGGTTAAAGGGTTTTTAGTGTCCAGAGAGCCAGAAGATCATTAGCAGGTTATTGTTCCTCCATGAAGCTGAGTTCCACCAGCAGAAATGCTAATGAAATGGCTAATGGCTCTTTTAATGGCTCTACTGTTATTACTGCAAAAACACTAAACTTATTCTTTTCAAATAATGTAAGAATTTAATAGTAACACTTTAAACTAAATTGAACAACACAAACTCTTACATCTTGATTAACTGACAGGCTTTTATCCCTCTCAGCTGGAAACTGTTTGTGTAAGTAACACTGCATCTGTACTTCTCTAATTTAGTCTGACTCTTCAAATATAATAGATAAATGTTAAATTTACAAAATCTTGGTGTTAATGATATGTCTAAATCTGTGTTTGTCATTAGTGGTGTAGTTAAGCCAGTCCAGTGAGATATATAGTTAATAGAGTTTATATTTGTAGGATTTAGGGAGACACGAGAACTTAAAAAGATAAAAAAAATACTTCAGAGTTCATCACTGAGAGAGCTGGAGAAGATCTAGAGCCTCCAAATATAATCTTTTTACTTTTTAAAAATCTTTGTACTATCCTATGTGTTTTTAATTTTTCCTTGTTTCATTTTGTAGAGAATCGTTCCCTCAGCTGCACGGCCTTTGTCACCTGGAGAGGGTGGGTGGGCTTCTGTTCTGGGCTGTGTCCTGATTGGCTGATGACCTGAGTTTAGGTTTAAAAGCCCCCGTGTCTTCATTATTCTTTACAGTTGCTTTGATTCACTTGTGGATTACAGTCACACACGATCACAGAAATCAACTCTTTTTGTCTTTAATTTTCTCCAGAAAGTTAAGAAAAGGAAAATAATGGCATCTGAAACGTAAGTACAGTTTCTGTGTAGCTCTGCCGTATGTAACTGTACTTAGAGACTAATTTGATCTTCTGGCGATTGTTCAGTGGAGTTAGCATGCTGAGTCAAACATGTAATCTTATCTAAGTTTATCTGTCTAACTTTATCTGTATCTAAGTTAGAAGTGGACAATTTTTTGATATTAGATGTTTTCTGGAACTCTGGTCTACAGGAAAACCACAGTTTTCTCTAAATGTATTCAGTGATTGGTGGCGGTCTAGTGTTTGTAATGTATCTGAGCTCTGTTACAGTCTTACTGTTTTCTCAACATTATTACATTAATCTGAAATCAATTTTAGTCTTAAACTCAATGTTTTGTAACAATCTATGTTAGTGTAAGCTTTATTTTTCTTTTTTTTTAATGTGTGTTTCTGTTGCCATAGTTTGTGTCTCTTAAATGTTTGAAAATGCAAAAAGGAGTGGTGTGGGGGGTGTTAATGGGCCTAACTGTATCAGAGCTCTGTTTATCACACTAATCTGAGTAATTATTGATCTGAGTAATTAGGGGGGTGTGACTGGGCCTGATTGTGGCAAAGCTCTCAGGACAGAGGGGGGGGGGGGGGACTGTGGTCATTACTTACTTGCTTCAATATGGACCCTCATCAGGTGAACTGTGCGTTGGAGTCTCGTTCATGACATCATCGCCGTAGAGTTGGTGCGTGGTATTTGGACGCATCTGTTCTCAACAGAACTGAATGGGAAGGATTGGCGTGTCATATGCACGCAAAAATGGATTTTGGCTTATGCATTGCACGCAAAGGGAAAGTGTAAAGTCGTGTTATTTGTACGCATGTTAATGAAATCGGGTTGGAAAGTGAGATGTAGTACATGTAGCTAGATTACACATAGTTAGCTAAAATTGAGTCAAACTAACAACATTGCTGTTGTTTTGTTTCTGCATGTGAATTGTAGTACATGTAGCGAATTAGCTCAATGGGAATTGAAGATTCATTTGAATGGGGCTTCAAAAGAATCGACTCTTCAAATCTGAACCAACGAATCGTCCAGGTATTGCTTAAATGGACAGTTGACTTCAATTACGGCTATTGCTATCAAAAATAAAAATAAAAACCCATTTATGTTTAAGCAGGGTAGCAAGATCGAAGTTTAAGACATTAGATTCATAAACATACACAGGCACCTTTCTTTATACAAAATAAGACTTTATTGATTAATCTAACAGAAACTAACACCTAACACAAACACACATTCATACAAGTGTAGAGAAGAGTAAAGAAAGAAAAATAAGAGTTTGAGAGAGTGTAATGATGGAAAAACCTCGGATTTTGCAAGACCAAACCAAGTCAACCAAAGATAATCAATTTAACCCTTCTATGGTCTCTTTAGGGTTACATTTAGTTTACACCAGTTCAGTGGTAGTCTGGAAGTGTTTCTTGCGTTCCTTTTGTGATGTGAAGAACTCCCTCTGTTGAGCACGTGGTTAGCTGATGTTCAGTTCTTTGGTCCTCGCGAGGCTTGGAGTGGGGTGGAGTCTGTCGTTTCAAGCTTTTAAGCGGCAAAACGGACTGATCGTGTGGGCTTACGGTTTTGCGGCATACTAAACTTAAGCAGACTCTCGACGGGAAGAAAGAAAGAAAGGTATCGGAGATGATAATGTCTGAGCTTGCGATTAACCCATTTTCTTGGTCTGGGTCTCCGGGGTCTCCCGGCGGTCCTCTCGGTGGTTCACCCTTCTGGGCCTTTTCTCCTCCCTCTTTTCTCTTCCTCTGGGCTTTTCTTCTTCTTGTCTTCTTTTCTTCTTCTTCTTCTGGGCGGTGGCTTTTGGCACAAGCTTTTATAAGGATGGTTTTGTACCCACCCTCTAGAGCAGAGTTGACCAATGAGAAGTTGAACACCCCCAAGCCACGTTTTATAGTCTTTGTTTCAGGACCTGGTGATTTGCATAGCATTCTAGTAGTAAACTGATGCAAAAATGTTTAAGTTTCTTAAAATGTTAATACGTTGCACACATTAACATGAAATGTAAACAATCATTCAGTACACCAAATTAGCTTTGCAGGGACTATAAACATGAACTATCTATGATCTTGTTTAGAGTTAAACATTGATTAAAGAAGTATTACAACCATAATATTAATACATGAGCAAGAGACTTGTTGCAAAACGCCTGATTACACATAAAGAGAGAATACAAGTTTACATTAAAAACAATTTAAGCAATGAGCGTATAGAAGTTTTGACCAGGTCTCTGTGTGTCCAGTTTTGAGCACATTCCTTTGGGTCGTAAATACCTTGGAATCGGATTACAACTGACCATCCAGTCTTTCTAGATGGGAGAAGCTGGTGCTGTGTTTGCTGACGCATTTGTTGAATAAAAGCAAAATAATTATGTGTCTGATCAGCCATATTCGTTACATACACCAATTTGTTGATGTATTGACATACACTCATATCGACCTTAATTTAATTAAAAAATGTTTACGTTTCATGTTTACTAAACAATTTTTAAACAAGTATTTACCATACCTCTTTATGTGCGTGTCGTGTTTGGTTTGGTGTGATAAAGTTCTGGAGGCTTATAATAATACTATACTGCCTCCCCCCACGCATCAGGAACAACAGGGACATAAAACTGCCTGGGCCATAGATCTGCCTTGATCCAAGTATCCCCTCCTCGCGCGGTGGCGTTGCTGTACATAGTCAGTGGCGTTCTAATAAAGAATGTGTTCGAGAAACGGCCGATGACGTTGAGAAACTAGTGTGACCTGCATTAAGTGTCTGACCATCGCTGACATTAGCGGTATGTAAAGATCTTTCTAAAAGTATCATTTTAGGTTATTATATTTGGTGGTATATATATTTTCTAGTTTGTGTATTTTGTTATCATCAGATAAATTGATCTGTTATAATGTATCTGTTTGCTGTCAGCTTTAACACATATTCCATATTACTGTTGTATTATTTATTTGTAGTTTATGCTGTCGCCTGTTCAACATTTGCAGATTTTGATTGTTATTTGTTCTATTTACAGTTTTACTAATTATTGTAACACATTTATCTATTCTAAGTTTATAGATTGTCATCTTGTAGAGTATTTATTTATAGCTGTAAAATATTATTTGTTAGTGTTAGAACAGAACCAGACTGGAGACAATGGTAGATGAAACTTCCAAATAATGGTATTAAGATAAATGAATGACTTGACATCTTTCTATTGTATTTTACAGATTGGAATGGACCTCATGGAGAAAAAAAAGAATCACACACCTCAGCAAAGACTGGAAATTGATGGTCAGGAAATTCTTATAAAAAAAAAAAAAACAGATGGACGGGTGCATCGATGGACATCCTTCTAAGATGAAGGGGGTGGTGGTTGGTATAGACAATATAAATATACATTTGACCACCCCTAAAACCATTGTGAATTCATAAAGTCTATTCTGAAACTGGAAGATCTAGAGCACCGATAGACATCGTGTTCACAAGACTTTGCTTTACTCGACTCTTTTGTATTTACATTTAGCCTGAAAGTAAAGTTAAATTAGATGCATAATAATGTTTGTAGTTTGACCTACAGTAACATCTGAGATAGCTAATCAGAGAATACTGTAGGTCTTAAATATGTTTTATTAATAAACTATATGTAATTAAAAATAAATACATAAATGACTGAAGCATGTATTACACAAAATAACCAAAAAATGTTGACCCCCTGATCGTCAAAGTTTAATTTGCACACTGGGTAGAACTGCTTGAACAGACTGAACAATGGAGTTAGTTTCCAAAGAAATGTATTAAGATTAAGTAACTACTTTATATCCTTCTCTCTGGCAGATTGGCACAGAGCATGTGGAGGAACAGGGAAACACACCTCAGTAATGACAAGTGCATCGTAATAAATTAGGTAGTGACTTACATTTTTAAGTTGTATCAAATGAACTTCATAAAACATTTACAATTATTTTAATTTTAATTTTTACAGAGTTAGTTGAGTATTTCCTTTAGATAGATAGTGGCGGTTATAAAGTTAAATAAATGGTGACCAATACGAAATATGTCCAGACAAATGTCTAATAATAATAGTAATAATAATAGGCTTATAATCTCTCCATTATGCTGCAATGCGCTGTGCTTTCTAGTTCAAAAGCAGAATTGTTACCTGTTGCACTGCCTATATAGTGTGGAAAAATATAATAATTCACTGAATGCAGCGTAAAACCTGGTCTGCAGTTCTCTCTCTGAAAAACACCTGTTATAGCATATAGAACTACTCTTTCTGGGTTTATGGGACTAGACGCAGGCCTAATGATTGTTTTATTCTCCCCAGCTCTTCTCTTTAGTGATGCTTGGAGGCCGTCATCACAGCCACGAATGAAATAACTTGCTTTTTTTATTACTTATTATTGTAGTAATATTTGACCGACTGCCACTATAGGAAAACATTAATAGCCTGCACTCAAAATCTCAGTTTGCGTAGCAGTTAGCTTCTAAAAATAAATAAACACGCAAGGTGAGCCGCAAGTGTCTGTTAAATTCTCTCCTCACACACAAACATTGGTTTCATAACTGCGTATAATATATAGCTAATATTAATAAGCATTTTGGATGTTTATCAGGGTATGACATGCAGGCAGTGGACTATATATATATATATATATATATATATATATATATATGTGTGTGTGTATATATGTGTGTGTGTGTGTGTGTGTGTGTGTGTGTGTGTGTGTGTGTGTGAAATATTTATTAATTACCTTAATTTAAATAATATTTTTAATAAATAAAAATGTTTTCAGTGTCTTGAAATGGGTGTCTGCTTTCACTAACACACAGGATTAAAATGAATGGATTATTTCATCAAACATGTAATACTTACGGCCCTGGGGAAAATACAAATAAGTGACCACTTAAAAGTTATTGGTTATCCTGAATTGAATTAATGCAAGTTATTGAGAAAATTCCATGTTTAATGTTATAAAACTGACTCAGAAGTTTCCACGAAAGAATATTTCAGTTCATCATTGTGTTAAATGTGAAAAGAAGAAGCAAGTAAACACTTAGAAAAATCATCTACAATACAAAGAAATTCATACAGATTTAAATGGCACAAAAGTATGTAAATGATGACAAATGTATCTTGTGTGTGTGATCTATCTGCCTATTTCAAAAAATAAAGTTATTGTACTTTATTGCTTTTTAATATGAAAAAAAAACATTTTTTATTGAAAATTATCCTCAAAATAAGAATCTAAAACTTCCAGCAGGTGGTGTTAAAGTCTAATGAGTGAGACGATTCGCTCAAACAACTGAATCATTCAACAAAGAAGTAAACCACTGACTGTTTAAATCGTGGATTCATTCAGAAAGTAACACAAAAGATCTTTTATAGGTTTAAAGGTAACGTTTAATGCAATTCCAAGTACTTTTTGTTAATTTTTAAATAAAAAGTCAATTTGACCTAATTTACAGCATGTGCATTCTCAAATCTCCAACACAGGCTCATTCTGAAAACGTAGCCCTATATACATTTCTGGAGATCGCCAATTATGTAGCCAGAAGTACATATGACTGCATTTCATCTTTAAAATAAATGCTACGGGACAGTATGATGCTGTTCCTTTTCACGCTTACCAGCTGACCGCTTACCTCTGTGTGGACGGCTTTCCTACTGTACCAGTTTGTCCAGTTAGCTCACCATGTACATTGGCGGACTTGAGACGCAAAGAGGAGTTGACCACGACGATGGAGTTCGAGTCTGGCAAAGAACGGTTTCAGAAAGCAGGTAAGACAAAACCAGAAGACAAAAAATATAATAAAAAGTAAATAACAGGGTGAGAATGTGGTAAAATCTGAAAATGTGGTAAAAATCAGGCGAGGGCTTTTCCTTTTCTGGATTGCTTTTTAAAACTGTCAGTTGGGTTTAGGGAAGGAGGAGGGTGTAATTATTATTTAGTTTATCCTTTTTTGATTAACCATTAAAATATACATGCATAAAACATATAATATCTCACTTGTGTGTCCACAAATGTTCGCTTATTTTCTCCGTTTGCATTGTGAAATCTCCAGTTTGAGTGAATGCACCTTCCGTCTGCGCATGTGCAGATCATACTCCACCTGCTGACCAAAGTGCGGTACTGCACGGTCCAGCCAAACTTACTTGATAACATTCAGTACAGTTTACTATTACAGTTTTCTTTTACTTAAAGTTCACATAACACAAATAAAGCAAAGTCTACAAATTTGCCAAAATTAGTTTGCTAGCATTTCTCAGGTAGAAATCAGGGCGATTACTTTTTACAAAGTGTAATTATTTAATGTCTCAATTTAACATAAGCAATTCTTAACAATGCACAGTCAGTAACTTAAATTTTCTTTATTTTTGGGATTTTGGACAGAAGTGTGTGTTTTTGAGTCAGGAGTTTTGTGTTTGTGAGTCAGGATTAAAGGAAGTGGAAGTGATGTGATGTGTTGAATTTGTTCACTCTTTTCAGCCTTTCATACATCCTTACATCTTCATAAATGTAAAGTTATTAATCCGATGACCAGTTTTTGGACATTTTGTATTGATTTGTAACAAGTTTATGAATCTGCCTGCGTCTCTCTGAATAAGAAAGCTGCTGAAACCACTGTACTGAACAAAAAATAATAATGTCACTATTGTAAGGAATGCTTACAGCTTATTTTATATCAGATCTTTTTACATATATCAAACATTTTAATGACTTGTTTGTTTCTTAGATGTTAATTTATTATATTTATTTTTTTATGTGTTGGAAAAATTAATCATGTAGACTTGACATATTAGATTAAATAAATCATATGATTCATATGATTGTGTCATTTATCTGCACATGTAGGAGTGAAAGCAAATGAAGAGGTCGACATTTTAGCTGAACAATCTCTCACATCGCAGACAACAGACCTTCAGGGTAAATTAAGTAAAGCTGAAGTCAAAACTATAGTAAAGATACAAGCAAAGAGGATATGGCAGGAATACTGGGATATGAATGACTCAGGGAGAGATTTTTATAAAATCCAAAGAAAAATCTGTGAAGAAAGAGAATTGGGGAACAATCGTAGGGAGGAAATGGTCATAACCGTCTCAGAATAGGACATACAGGAATTAACAGAACACTGCATTAATAGGGAAGCAGATGGTTTATGCTCACATTGTAACCAACCTGAACAGTGCAACATGTAATAATAAATGTAAAGCTTATGAATACGAAAGAAAAAATATTAAGAGAAGTATATAATAGATATAATCTTACATTTACTCTAAAAAAATATATACTAGTATCAGCATTGAGGAAAACATATAGGCTATAATTCCATATCTGAAAGAAACTGGTCTGTTTGAACGAATATAACATTTTAAACAGGAATTTATTTATTTATTCAGTAATTTATTTGTCTTGGTTTTATAGTGTGATTTTTTTTTTCTCGTGTTCCATTCTCATGTCAGGCTGCTGTTCCATACCCAGTCCAGCAGGAGGCGGTAAAGCACATACAAGCTTAACAACCGCTAAAATACTCAAGAAGCAGCAGCACTGGAAATTAATTGACAAACCTAAAGATTGTGTTCCTGCTGCAGAGCGTCTGTACTTCTGCATGTAAGTTTAATACTTCTACCATTACAGTCATCAGTGGAAATGATGAAGGGATTTTATATTTGTGAGTGTGATTTAAAT
This sequence comes from Danio choprae, assembly GCA_903798125.1. Taxonomy (NCBI): domain Eukaryota; kingdom Metazoa; phylum Chordata; class Actinopteri; order Cypriniformes; family Danionidae; genus Danio; species Danio choprae. Next base: position 13,374 of record CAIGQW010034247.1, read on the forward strand.
GTCTGTCTGATCCTGAAGCTCAAAGCCTCAAACACTGATTAAACACATTCATTTAGACACACTGCCTAAAAAACCTTTATCATTTAATCAATTGAAAGTGTTTGTACGCTTCTATTTCAGACTGACTCTATAATTTCAGGTCATTCAGCACAAAATAAAACTTTAAACATGGAGATTCACGAAATCGAAAGTAAAACCAAAACTTCCGTAAATTCCCTATATTGTTTTCTATGATACTTTGAATATTCGACTTGAAATCACATGCAAGTTTGATTCAAAACAACATCAGCACTATTTATTTGAGTGATTTCACCATTTAGAATTTGCGAAATTTGAAATTATATTATTAAGGAGAAAGTCAGAACTTTACCTCAATTTAAACCTACTGCATTAATGTTAATCATTTTTAGATATATCCAGTAGAGTATATTTATCTGCTGTGAATGTTGTGAAATGACTGCAACTCAGTTTGTTGTGACCCTCCTCATAGACCTTATCACACTTCCTGGTTCCTGTAAGCGAAACAGCGTACCACAACATCCGGTTCCAATGCAATGGAGTAAGAAAGAATGGCAGAGTCGTCTCATCGCTGTTATTGTAGCGTTCCCCGGTGCTTCAACTAAAAAAAACGACACCCTTACCTCCATGATTTCCCGAAAGACGAAGGACAGAGGAATCATAGGTGAAATCAATTAGACGGGATGAATGTCGTTTCAAGTTATATGCGGGAGTACGTTCGTGTGCCGTATGCACTTCAAAGCGGAGATAATCATGTTTTATCAAATACTGGTGGTCTTAGTTTTATTTTGATGTGTAATAATAATAATATAGACAAAATTCCAGTTAAGTTATCTGACTTCCACAAACAAGTGCTCCTATCATGGTCATTAATCTATAAGAATAATTTCTCCCCACATCGCTATTTAATTTGGAAATTTATACAATTTATACAACCGCAAATCTTTCTTTTTTTTTAATGGCTTGACAACACATGAATTTGGTCAGTCAGTTATATAATTAAGATGGTATACTTCTCTCACAGTGAATTCCTTTCTTATTACAAAATCTCAATAACCCAGCAAGTTTTCAACTGTTATTGGTTCAATTCCTTCAGAGACCCATATGTTATTTAGAGGTATTCATCAAGACCATCCTTCTGATACATCCTCTTTTTGTCACGGTCACAGAAGGCAGAGACGAAAGGATAAGTTTACAGGGTGTTTATTAAAACACAAAACAGGTCTTCGCACCATAGTGCTAGCAGGCATATAAATGTAAACAGTCAATGAAGGAAACAGTCACTTCCCTTGAAGTCAAGCAAACAGGTAACAGATGTTAGCTTCGATGATTGGTAAGTACATGGAAGACTTGGCAGAAGATCAGGGTGAGCACAAGGAGAGTATGACCATACGATGATGATTCCAGCCAACGAGTGAACAGGATGGGTGAATATAAATAGTGTGTGGGTGATGGCTGAAGCAGGTGAGTGTTAGTGCACAGGTGAGTGTGATCAGTAATCAGGTGACTGTGCGGTGTGTAGTGGATGGAGAGTGTGAATGGTGACTGGGGCTGATGGAGTGTGCAGGGGGTGTGACAGTATCACCCCCTCCACGGGTGACTCCTGGCACCCTAGACCGGCGGCGCGGACGACCACGGCCTCGGGGAGCTGGACGATTGGGGTGTTGACGGTGGAATTCTTCGAGAAGAGTGGGGTCTAGGACGTCGTCTCGTGGTGTCCATGACCGCTCCTCGGGGCCAAATCCCTCCCAGTCAATTAAGTACTGGATCCGGCCGTCCCGCCGCCGGGAGTCGAGAATTTCTTTGATGCGGTAGATGTTTTCGCCCAGGATCTCGGGTTGTGCTGGAGGGGGAGGTGGTTCCGGGTCTGTGGAAGGAGGAGGAACAGGGTCAGTGAAAGGTTTGAGGAGTGAAACGTGAAAGGCTGAAGAAATACGTGAGTGAGGAGGCAGGTTGAGGCGGTAAGTGACAGGGTTGATCTGGGAGTGGATGGTGTAGGGCCCTATGTAGCGGGGACTCAGCT
>CAIGQW010034250.1:30064-44791 GCA_903798125.1 Danio choprae
AACATCCATACACACTCATTCACTACTGACAATTTAGTGACTGTCTATCTATCTATCTATCTATCTATCTATCTATCTATCTATCTATCTATCTATCTATCTATCTATCTCTGTTTTTCTGATAGACTAAAGCATTTAAAAACTACATCAAGCTCAAAACTACTTCAAACTCAAATCAAGTCCAGCTGTCTGAATCCACAGCCAAAGATTTTTTGTAAGCATGCTCAAGTAGTTGTTTCTTGGGCTGTTTTTATTCAGTTCTTTGTTTTGACCTTTTGACAAAGTCCGAGATCAGCTAAATAAACATCAGCAGCGTCTCAGGTAAAGGTCGGAGCATTAACAAACCGTCACCAGGTCTTCCAGACTAAACTGAATCATAAGCAGCGGATGAGTCACGGTCAGCATAGATCACACATGACCTCTGACATTTAATAGTCGATACACTGATCTGAGACCAGCTTACTTGATCCTTTAAAGTCACATAGGAGAGGCTGCTCCTGGATCAGGGTAAAACAACTTTGAGTGTGACATTTACAACAAAGTAAAAGAAGTCATGGTTTTTAAAAAAGGGCATTAATATACAGCTCTGGAAAATATGAAGAGACCACTGAAAATTATTACCAATTCCTATGTGTTTAAAGTATTACATGCAAGATGTTCATTTGTGCTCTATTTTATGATATGTTTTATAAATATTTTTAAAACAAATTTCAGGTAACACTTAGTTTAGGTCACAATTCATGCTATTAACTACTGTCTCTAGTATTAAGATATGAACTCTTTCTTAGTACTTATAATGTATGATCTTATTCTGCATTCCTAATCCTACTCAAAACCTAAACCCAATTTCTACCCTACTAACTATTAATAATAATAATAATTAATATAACTACTAATAACTACTAGCGTAATCAAAAATTGGTTATTAGACTAATAATGTTAGTTCATTGTTTGTTAATACTGTGAATTGTGATCTAAAGTAAAGTGTTACCGAATTCTATCATTTAGATCAGGGGTTCCCAAACTTTTCAGCCCTCGACCATCAAAATTAAAATGCTGGTGACTCGCGACCACCAATATTCTCTGAGGTGGTTATAAATATATAAACCTTGCACACAACGGCGCACACATACCAATAGACCCAAGTCTATTCATCATTTAATTTTGAAGAACGCCACTTGGAGACCATCCTCTATCTTCAGTTGTGGGCTGTATCTATTTTTAGTGTATGTGAGTGCCGTAAAGGTATCAGAAAGTTTAATCTGGTGCCATAAAATCTTGCTGTGCCGTGTCTTTAATATAATGTAGTCACCTTAAGGAACGCAAAAAAAATCGAAAGGCTGATGGTTTTTTATTTGCATGTTTTTTTTTTATGTAACTAGTTATTTTTTTCTGTAGGTTATGGATAAAATATGGTAATTGTAATAGTTTAATAAAATGAATTTGATTTTTGGAAATCCCCAAGCGACTCCCCCCTCATTGTCCCTCGACCCCCACTTTGGGAACCACTGATTTAGAGCAGGGGTTCTTAATCTCGGTCCTGGAGGTCCGCTGTCCTGCAGGTTTTAGCTCCAACCCCAATCAAACACACCCGGGCTAGCTAATCAAACTCTTACTAGGCTTTCTCGAAACATCCTTGCAGGAGTGTTGAGGCAACTTGGAGCTAAAATCTGCAGGACACCGGACCTCCAGGACCCAGTTTGAGAACCCCTGATTTAGAGCAACTAAAGAAAATGACAATACATCAGACTCAGTATATTATACCGCTTTACAGCTTATTTTGTGTTAATTCATTCATTCATTTTCATTTCGGCTTAGTCCCTTTATTAATCTGGGGTCGCCACAGCGGAATAAACCGCCAACTTATCCAGCATATGTTTTACGCAGCGGATGCCCTTCCAGCTGCAACCCATCTCTGGGAAACATCCATACACACCCATTCACACTCATACACTACGGACAATTTAGCTTACCCAATTCACCTATACCGCATGTCTTTGGACTTGTGGGGGAAACCGGAGCACCCGGAGGAAACCCACGCCACCACAGATTTATTAATTCATTTATTATATTATTCTTATTTTAAATAAATAGTTTAAACTTACAGCAAACATAATTCTTTGAGTATATAATTCATGATTGTGCATGTCAAATTTATACTGAACATACCATTTTGTTCACAAAACTGTATAGGCTATAGGATGTTTGATTCTTGTTATGGCTGATATCTATACATTATTGTATTTACCATAATAAATCTATACCTTTGTGTGATATTTTACTTTTGCACAAGTTTTAGTGTACTTACAGGTACCTCAAACTAAATAATTATCAATAATCAGCAATAAAAAGCAAATAGAGACAACAAAAGAGAGATACAGAAGGCGAATCTTCCAGACACAACATATTTCTGTTAATTCATGTGTCAGTAAAAGAAAACTGTCATCAGTGTGGTTGATGTCAGAGCGGGTCATTTATTTGAGAAAACACAGAGGCTCAATGGGAGGCTTTCCTGTTTATTGCTCGTCTCTCTTAATCGAGTTTATTCTCTCTTCCCATAAACTCTGACAGAGGATGTGAGCTTCTGACTGATGTGTTGACCATCCATGAATAGCAGTGGTCAGATTTTCACACTGTCCTTTTCTCATTTTGACTGTTTCTTCCAGCCCCATACAGAGGTTTTACCTCATGAGAAAGTCTGTTTAATTTTTTAAAACAGATAGACTTGAATATTGATGTAGATGCTTTCTTGTAGGACGTTTGGACAAATAAAACATTATATTATTTTATAAGCATCCATGTGTTGGTGTTTTAAAAATGACTGCAGTGTATTTGCTTTTACTTTTGTTGCTAAAACTCTAATGAAGAATCAGTTTTCATATGCAACCATAATCGCCTCATACTAGGCCCTAAAGGGCATATAGATTGTTAAATAATGATATTAACAGGTTTTATGTAGTATCCTGTTACTTTGTGTTTATCGTTCTGAAACGTTACCCTTTCTCTTAGTTCCTTTGGTCTGATTTTGGCACAAAATGCATCCTGTGTTTTGCATGCAACAAAGGCAAATGCAAATTGACCATTCATTGCCCAGACTATGCCAAAATTCATCATGCACCAGTGACCTTTTTTTTTTATTTTAGATAAAATGCAGGATTTTACTTCTGACTGCAAGAAATGTATTTCAGCTTACTCCGTTATTTAACAAAATTTTCAGCTAAAATGCTGGCATATGGCAAGATTTAATTTGTCCTATTCAGGATTCCAAAAACTCGTTCAGTCTTTATTTGAAATCATCAAGAAAGAAAGATGAGTTAAAATATTTTGCAGGAGTATGAAAACAGCAAAGCCGTAAAAATGGACTAGTGAGTAGATTTGTAATGCCTCCCACAACCTCACTAGTTCTATTTAGCTTTTCCAAGACAAGTAAAAGCCTAAAGAATCATAAGTGGAACGTTACAGAATGTGTTGTAGTGTTAAATGACTACCTTACTTCAAGGGATAGTTCATGCAAAAAAATAAGGTTACTTCATTTACTCTCCCTCATGTGGTTTTAAACCATTGAGTTTCTTCTGTTGAACACAAAAGATATTTTGAAAATGCTGGTTGATGGTACCCATTTCAAAGAACTCTATTTTTAGAGTAATATACTTCTTCACATGACTTTTGCAACTACAAAATAAGGTAGAATACATATTGTTTTACGAAAATACCAACAAATGTTCCAAATTTGGCCATTGGGTCATAATAGGCCCATTAAAAATACGTGCTTTAGCTCAGCTGACATTTTGGACATATGTTGCTCGTTGCACATTTCAGTTGACAAATCCACTAGAGGGCGCTGTGTACATTTCTGCAAATCTGAAATAAGATACTTAGAGTACGTTTTGTTGTATGTTTCAGATTACTTTTGTGAATCCTTCTTGTGCTTGAGAAGGTGGTGGTTGTCTTACAGATCATCAGTGAACCCCTGACCTAAACCTTTCTCTAAGCCCAATCAATAGTGTTTTCAGAAGCGAACATTGAGAAAAGTGCACTGTGACCAAATAAGTTTACTTTCATTTTACTTTGCTTTTATCTCATTTGAGGAACTGTGCTTCACCAGACTCAAACCCAAAGTACAACACTGTACAAGGTGAGCTACTCAGCAAACTGACCATATGCAAACTTGTCCATATGGAGATAGATACAGTAGGTGAGGCAAATTATTCATTCATTCATTCATTTTCATTTCGGCTTAGTCCCTTTATTAATCTGGGGTCGCCACAGCGGAATGAACCGCCAACTTATCCAGCATATGTTTTACGCAGCGGATGCCCTTCCAGCTGCAACCCATCTCTGGGAAACATCCATACACACCCATTCACACTCATACACTACGGACAATTTTAGCTTACCCAATTCACCTATACCGCATGTTTTTGGGCTTGTGGGGGAAACCGGAGCACCCGGAGGAAACCCACGCCAACACAGGGAGAACATGCAAACTCCACACAGAAACGGCAACTGACCCAGCCAGGGCTCGAACCAGCAACCTTCTTGCTGTGAGGCGATTGTGCTACCCACTGCGCCACCGTGCTGCCCCACTAATCCTTTACTCCTTGATAATATGTCGCTGAAAATATCATTACTGTAAAAAAGGAACAATAGTAGTTGGCATTATAATGTTTGTTTTGTTTATTTTACCTCACAAAAATGTAGGCTGTGGAAAGTATTTCCATTTTCACTACTGCCATTTTCCAAAAGTTCTTAAATGTTTGAGAGCGTCTCAAGAATTGTTCAACCCTTGTACTTGCAAACATTCTTCCCATCTTCTTAGCTTCTTAAGAAAGTTTTCATGAATCTCCAGGACACTGGAATATAAATGCGCACATCTCTACCCACACATATTTTTGGTGTCGTATACTTGAACATGATGCAATTTTAGCCAGAGGCAGCAAACCCTGTTATTTAAGAGGAGAAAATTCAGCATGCGCACTTCTCGCTTGCTTATACCACCTGTCAAGTGTCCTCGCAGGAGGTTATCTGCGATAAAGCATTTGCACATAGATCTCAACACAAATCTACATGATCTATGATTAGTTTCCAGATCTGTATAGACATATAATAGCGGAAATGGAGGCCCAGCGGAGACCCTGTCCTGCTTTAGCTTTCGTTCACATGCTTGTCTGGCTGGCCGTTCCCCCACAGGCTCTATGTAAACACTCCAGGATCTGCTTTAAAACAGCCCAGAGGAGCAGAACCACCAAATCAACCACAGATGTTTATACTGGAGCTCCAGCTGCTGCCCTCCACAGGAAGTGAGCGACTTAACTCATTGCTAAAAGTGCCATTAAATATTTTGCGCTATGAAAATTTCGTCTCGACCCTTGAAAGAAACAGGAATAGAGCGAGGGGTCAGCTGGACCTCAGTATGTTCTGTGGGACTTCTTCCTGTCAGTTCTGCTTTCCCATGAGCCTCATGGTCCATAAAAAGACCTTGTATCTTATCTTCCACAGCTTCATTAACCTAATGAAAACAGTTACAGAGCACGAGTCACCCCAGATGGTTCTTATAAAGCGAGCGCAGTGATCTGGCGGGAACACATTGTGCGAAACATTCAGAGAAATTGGAGAAGGGAAGTTTTGAGAATACAGGGAGGCAAAAACATTCAAGTCTACACATACATGGATTTGTTATGTGATTTAGACAAGGAAAGAACAAATCCAAGGCTATTTGTAGCTCCCATGACAGGAAACCTAGAAATAGATAATAATAATATTTATAATACATTATTTTTTGTATAGCACTTTTCCTACATACATGCAACTTGAACTTCACAAACAAACAAATATTAAGAAACAACATCAATTTCAGGTAAAATATAAAAAAAAAACATATACAAATACAAAAAATCAAATGTATAAACAAATCGAGCAAAATAAACAACAAATATATACTCAGATAAATGCACACATGTACACACATATATACATATACTTACACCCACACAGTAGTGCTTACATGTGTATATACATGCACACACTGTACATGCATTTATACATACACAATATACATTTATTAATTTTCCTTCGGCTTAGTGCCTTTATTCATCAGGGGTTGCCACAGCGGAATTAACCGCCAACTTATCCAGCATATGTTTTACACAGCAGATGCCCTTCCAGCTGCAACCCAGTACTGTACTGGGAAACATCCATACACACTCATTCACATACTTACACTATACGGCCAATTTAGTTTCTTCAATTCACCTATACCGCATGTCTTTGGACTGTGGGGGAAACCGGAGCACCTGGAGGAAACCCACACGAACACAGGGAGAACATGCAAACTCCACACAGAAATGCCAACTGACCCAGGACTCGAACCAGCGACCTTCCTGCTGTGAGGTGACAGTGCTAACCACTGAGCCACTGTGTCGCCTCCACAATATACATATTATTAATATATAACTATTTTAAGTTTTGTCAGTTTTGGCGTTCGTACGAGTTCAGTTATATGAAAATGTATGATTTTTAAAAGGAGGCGTGGCACCCAACCCCACCCCTAAGCCCAACGTCATTGGGGGATGAGCAAATCATACTAAATTGTACGAATGAGATCGTACGATTTCATACGAATTAGCAACTAAATCAAAAAGTTATGAATTGCTGTGAGATAGCATTGAAAATGCATATACTTCACATAGTATTATATTCGTATGCAATTTTAAAAAGGTACGTCTTAACATATATATATTCATTCATTCATTTTCATTTCGGCTTAGTCCCTTTATTAATCTGGGGTCGCCACAGCGGAATGAACCGCCAACTTATCCAGCATATGTTTTACGCAGCGGATGCCCTTCCAGCTGCAACCCATCTCTGGGAAACATCCATACACACCCATTCACACTCATACACTACGGACAATTTAGCTTACCCAATTCACCTATACCGCATGTCTTTGGACTTGTGGGGGAAACCGGAGCACCCGGAGGAAACCCACGCCAACACAGGGAGAACATGCAAACTCCTCACAGAAACACCAACTGACCCAGCCGAGGCTCGAACCAGCGATCAGCGACCTTCTTGCTGTGAGGCGAACGTGCTACCCACTGCGCCACTGTGAGGCCCACATATATATATATATATTTTTTTATTTATTTTTTTTTTCAAAACATGAATGCTAGGGGATTCTTTCACTTCATTTGGAACACAATTCCAAATTTTTGGAGCATTGGAGATTATGATAACTACACTCTAAAACGTTCTGGGTTGTTGTAACCCAACAGTTGAGTTTGTCCATATTTGACCCAACATTGGGTTACAACAACCCAGCATTTTTTAGAGTATATATTGCCTTTCATTGCACAAAAACGTACTGAATATTTTAAGTGAGCCCTGCTTTTTTTGTAACCTGCAGTTTTAAATGCATGCACGCTAACATACATATGCATTTGATAGATGCTTTTATCCAATGTGAACAACATTGCATTGAAGGTATACATTTTTATCACTTTTTGCTAATGCTAGTGCGGCAGTGTCATGTTTAAGCTACAGGAAGTCTAATTTTTTATTGCTGGGAAAAACTGTTCTAAAAGCGATTCCAACAGTACCATTCTATATCACTTCGTACCATGGCTTCGTATCGTTGCGCCTGCTGCAGCCATGGTACGGCAGCAAATTTCCTTAATTATACACCAGCATGAAAGTATATTTCCTAGCCAAATTGATCTATAAAATACCAACTTTTAATTTTTTTTATCGGTTTTAGTACATGATGAGACATTTTTTTTGAGTAATTTTTTTCACAGAATTTTTCACAGAATTTTTTTGAGTAAGATGCTAATGGTCTAATCTGAATCAATGATCTATGCTAAGCTAAGCTAAAGGTGCTCCTTCCAGACCCGTAGATCGGCTGAATGGATTCAAAAATGCTAAAACTCAACTGTTTGATAGGGGACTTGTAAAATTTGCAAAAAAAGCGGAGTGTTGCTTTAAGGTGTACATTAAAAATTTAAGAATAACATTTGACTGTCATCAGTGCTGCTCTAAACACAATTCAAGACATTTTTCAGCTTCAGTGCAGCACATTTGCAATACTAAATTCCCGATTGAAATGGAATGACTGGATTTTGGCTGTAAAATAAAATAAAATCACTGAACATGGTTAAATATGACCACCTTAAGACATAGGTGAAAATTGCACATAAACATCACTCAGTTTTCCATTCATGGGCCTCAAAGAGAATTATACTCTGTATTCTAGATGCACTGGGAGGCTGTGGCAAAATAATAACCTCTACGAGACAATTACCTGCTCCATAAGAGGCTTTTTCAAGATCAGTAATCATCCCATCAAAAACAGATTCCCTTTGTGCTCTCTGAATAAATACTAGACTCCTCAGCCTGATGGAAGCCTTCCCGAGTATGAACAGCATTCAGCGGGAGTCCGCACTCCTCGTAAATGAAAAGTATAGGACAAAATTGATAGTGAGAGGGACCGATGCACAAGAGGCTTACAGGCGCGTAATGATATTGAAGTGCCAGAACTGATGATAAGATCAAAATTATTCTCTACTGGACGTCACAAGACCTTTGCAGCCATCTGTAAGCTCTGACTTTATATTAGATGTGTGAGATTAAAAAAATAGATGGGTTATCAGTACTCAAATATCCCACGTCAAAGAATAGTAGAGCATTCTTAACCATTCTGTAGTAAAGTGTATTATACATTATATATTATAATACTTACAACTAGTAGTATTAATTATAGTAAACTGATAAACTGTAATAGTATGCTTTCGTTTTTATGACATTAAACTGTGGTATGTCGTATTATAATATACAGAGAGTACGGAAAGTATTCTGGCCCCCTTACATTTTTCAGCCATTTTTAGGTCTCTCCAGAGATACTCAATTGGGTTTAAGTCAGGGCTCTGGCTGGGCCATTCAAGAACAGTCACAGAGTTGTTGTGGAGCCACTCCTTCTTTATTTTAGCTGTGTGCTTAGGGTCATTGTCTTGTTGGAAAGTAAACCTTCGGCCCAGTCTGAGATCCTGAGCACTCAGGAGAGGTTTTCGTCCAGGATATCCCTGTACTTGGGCGCATTCATCTTTCCCTTGATTGTAACCAGTCGTCCTGTCCCTGCAGCTGAAAAACACCACCATGCTTCACTGTTGGGACTGTATTGGACAGGTGATGAGTAGTGGCAAAACATTTTAGGGGGTCTGAATATATATATATTATAGAAAACATGGAATATTACTATTGTTGTATTAATATAGCAGCTATAGAATTACCACAACATATTAAATTCAAGAACTTTACACAAAGAATGATTTTTGATGCTTGTTAAACTACTTATTCATAATGAGCTGAAACACAAATCTTGAAAAATTTTTGAGACAACTTAATTGTTTTATGTTCAATTCACTTAAATTGTTATGTTAACTTAATCGATTTGTTTTGGAATAACATAAATGAATTGTGTGGAACCCTGCATTTTTTACAGTGTGCCATAGTAGGATTCAAAAACACTGTAGTATATATAAGTTAGTATAGTTTTTTTTTTTTCATTCAATTCTTGAAGAGAAAGATGTACCAACTGGATGGATGTTGGAAGTAATAGTTGATCTCTTTGAAATTCATAGCTAATAAAACTTTGAACATGCAATATATATATATATATATATATATATATATATATATATATATATATATAAAAATATTTTTTTAATTTTGTTTGATAAAATGCTCACCATGGCTTTATTTATTAATAAAATATAGTAAAACACTGACATGTTATAACAATTAAAAAAAAACCTAATCTTTATTAAATCTTCTCAGACTGTCACTCATTAGGCTAAACATTATTTACTGATCCATTAATGGTTTGTTAATTTTTTCCATTCGAATTAATTAGGACAGTGTCCTGCTGCATTATAATTAAATATCATTTAAAATGTCATTTCATTTATGATGTAAATGTGAATGTTCAGTATTATTACTCGTCACATGATGCTTCCTAAATCATTCCAATATGATTTCTTTCCAGTAACACTTTTTAAATGTACTTTAGTGAAGTTTCTTTTAATGTAGTCACTAGTTTGCATAATTCGTTGATTTTAAGCATATCCAGTGTTTTTCAGCTTGCTTTATTATTGAACAAGTCCATTAAATCCCCTTAAAATACGCAAACCTTTAGCGCCCCCTGCTGCATGCATATGGGAAGACTACATTTTTTTATTGGGCTTATACACTATTTTGTTGTTGATCTATTTACAAGTGACTAATGTAATCTTTAAAGTAACCATAGCAAAGAAATACTAAGAAAAACTATATTTTATTGTTTCACATTATAATCATCTGTACAGACGCAAGAGAAAAACAAATCTCAAACAAAGAAATTTCAAAACAAAAGACAATTTTCGATATATCAAACTATTTAGAGAAGAAACAAAACAAAAAAACAAAAGCTAGACATAAATTCTAACCTAAAGACACAGAAAACAACGACAGAAATGCAGCCCTGTTTAATTTTGAGGACAAGCAAAGTCAAATAAATAAAACTCTTTCAACTAGTAAAGTCCAGCAAATTATGATCCACTACCCGGTGGCACCATTCAATCTATCCAAGCTGAAAAACTCACTATAGATCAACGTACAGATTTTTCCACGAACATGGTCTCGCACTAGACTCCATTTTCAGTCTCTATTGAAAATGTACAAAAGCTAGCGCTAAAAAGTGTTTTGCGTTTATCAGCAGCTCCACGTGGATAACAAGCACACATAAGGACCCCTTCCTTTTTAAAGCTTCTGTAAATGGTCACTTCCCCTAATGCGTTTCTGGCTGGCATCATGGGAAAAGGGTCTCTCTTGGGCCTCAAAAGGGTGATGTTTTATTCCAAGAACCCATCCAGAGTGGTCAGGCTGGAGGTGGGTTTGCTTGTAACAGGCCTGGAGACCTTCTTCCTCTTAGACTTCATGACAAGAGGTCGAATCTCAGAAAGAGGAGACTGGTGCACATGGTAGAGTTAAGAAAATATCATGAACAAAAAGAACTTCATATAATGATTTCCAAGCATATATATAAATGGTATATTGGTGTGATAAGGATACAGGTTGGATAAATTTGGCTCTTCCTCCGAGTCCATCATAGCCAGATCTTACCTGCAGTAAAAAAAAGAAAAATTCATAAGAAGAAATTGCAAACAATTAAAAGCTTGGGGTCATGTTTTTTTATTTATTAATTATTTAGTATTTATTTATTAATTACTTTTGTAGAAGCATGTATCTGATAATGGTCACACTGAAGACATTTATCATTTTACATATGATTTCCATTTCATATGTTTTTAACTTAATAAAGTACGCTGAAAAATAATAAACAATAAAATTACTGATAGTATCATTGATTATAATATTAGAGCTCTAAATCTGCATATTAGAATGATTTCTAGAGGATCAAACAACACATAGGCATAGTTTACGTACATTTTAAAATATATTAAATATTTTGTATGTTACTAAATGAGCAAAAGACAATAAAAATAAAAACGTACTGTCCCCAAAGTTTTAAACAAGGGTGTTGTGCATTAAATTATTAGAAATTAATAAAGATAAAATTATTAGCCCTCCTGTAAAGTTAATTATTTTTCTAAATTTACCCACGTGATCTTTAACAGAGCAAGAACATATTCACAGTATTTCCTATAATATTTTTCCCTTTTGGGGAATAATTGTTATAGATAGTTCTTATAATTGTTCTAGATAAGCCTTTTAATTACACTTTATGCTGAAAACTATATTATCTTGCAAAATAGCTAGTTAAAAAGCATGTACTGTCCTCATGGCTAAAACAAAAGTAATTTGTAATTAAAACTATTACAGGCCCATAGGCCAGGGGGGGTTCGTAAGAGAGATGTGCTCATTTGTCCTATTTTGACTCCTATGTCATCATAAATAGTGACAATAAGCAATCGAAAAAGGTTTTAAGACCAAGTGGAATCCTCTGTTGGCTGCCGCTTCAGTGTGACTTCAGCTAATCAGTTTTAGCCAATGCTAACAAATTTTTTTTTATGAGTCCAACATCCAGATGTGCAAGAAAAAATACAATCTGACATAAGAGGTCGTCTTTCGCTACTGTATTGTTTTTAAATAGAGAAAACATTTTACAAGTAACTTTTATTTAAAGTCTTGGACCTTAATCTTCAAACAAAAAAAATGACCAATAAAAAGGTGTAAAGAGCCAAAAGGGGACCGTATTAAAATGTATTTGAATACTATTTTGGATGCTGTTATTCATGAATTTTCAAATGTACTTTTTTTAGAAGAGAGGCTAGAAATTTTGTGAAGCTCTAAATTATTATTATTATTGTTTAAATTTTTTATTATTCAAAGGGCCAAAATCTGACTGAGGAAATTTGTATGTGCTGGCCAGTTTTTATTTGCCTAATAAATAACAGTAGGCTACAGATAGGATGTATATCTATAGGATGTAATAAAATTGTATTTTAAAAATAAATATTTTTCATATTTCTTTATTCTTAGAAATATTTTTTTTGTACAACAACAAAAAATGTGGTTATGATGACCATCCGCCAAGCTAATTCAGCTAAAAATAGTGCTTAAAATGTCACTAATATGCTGTATTTAAATCTCATAATTAATAGAAAATAGGGCGTATGACTGCAAAAAGGCCAACTTTTTGAGAAAAAAAAAAAAGAACCACCCCTTCACTAGGCTGGCTACGGGCCTGTATTATGTTTAAAACTGTCGAAATCTGTTAAACAGCACTTATATTTTTTTAAAAAGAATAAAAATTTCACAAGAAGGCCACTAATTGTGCCTTCAACTTTGTTACAAAATCTGAAAGTTACAAAAGCTTTGAATGGTCCCTTACAGAGCCAGATTTGCAGGGGTCCAGCATGCTTCCAAATGCATTCTTTCTAAAGAGCAGCGAGTTTCTAAACAAGGGTCCCATCATGATATCATCATCTTTAACACGACCGTTCTGAAAGCAAAAACAGGCATTGCAAAATATTAAACTCTCAACATGAAAAAGTACTATCCTACAAATTTTTAACAGCCCAGCAGAACACATACATTTCGGCCGTGTGTGTTTTCTGTGTTTTGTGTTAATGAGGATCTGTGGAAAAGTGAAAATGAACAGATATCAGTAGGAATAATAAGAACAGTGCGATTTAAACATTGAAGCGCATAATGAAAACTCACACTGACGGATCCAGACGCATCTTCTTAGGGACCTGAACGGGTTTCTTCTCCACCTGTTCAGGAGTGTTAATGTCAAACGTCAGGTTGAGGTCAATTTCCTGAGAGTCGGTCATCTGACCATGACTAGGAGGCTTCAGCTCCAGAGGCGCAGGGCTGAAGACACGTGAAAAATGTATCTCTTTAAAAACAATTTCAAAGTGTTATCAACCAAAGGGATTCAAAATACAGCTTATTTCTGACCTTTCAAACACTAATCTGCTGATAGCCTCGTTAGTGCGAGTTGGAGTGCTTAACGTTCGCTGAAGAATCTCCACCTTCTTCTTCAAACTCTGTGAAACATTAGAGATCAAATCAAGAGTTTAGAAAGCTGTAGGAGTCAGTTTGGAGAAATTGCACCCTCTTGTGGCTGATTGTCTATATAGCGCACAGGCGTCAAACTCAGTTCCTGGAGGGCCACAGCTCTGCGCAGTTTAGTTCCAACCCTAATTAAACACACCTGATCAAACTAATTGCGTCCTTCAGGCTTGTTTGAAACCTACAGGTAAGTGTGTTGGAGCAGGGTTGCAACTAAACTGTGCTGGGCTGCTCCAGGAACTGAGTTTGACACCCCTGATGTAGCGCAAGCATTTTAATAACAAAACAGAAAAACTAAAATAAATATAATCTCTAACAGTAGTTAACTGCTCCAAGGCCCTAATATATCTCTAAATATAAATCTACTGTAAAGAAAAATCTGTTTATTTTCTTACCTGTTTTTATATATATTAATTAATACTTTATCAATAGATCATTTATTTATATCATTGTAAATGTAATTAAAATAGTGTAATTACACTTGTAAATATGTTTTTTTTTATTTTGCTCACAAATATAGATTTCCATTAAATAAAGTATTTTTAGTGTTAGAAATAACTAGACAATGTATATCTGTTAGAGAAATGTTCATTTTTCAAGACTTTCCAGGTTTATAAATCACTTATTAAAAATCCCCATGTATATTAATGTTATTCAATACCGTGTTAATCAACCCTCATTCTTAAATATAAATGTCAAATGTTGAGGGGATTCATTAAAACAGGAAACACAATATCAGCAAACATACTGAGCTTTAGCTGTTCTTACAGCATATTGTGTATTATTTTGATTCATTTGAAAGAGATAGTTCACTCAAAAATGAATTGTGATCATTTACTCATCTTCCATTTTTTTCTAAACCTGCTTCTGTCGAACACAAAGGAATAATATTACAGAATAATGGATACAGAATAATGTTGTAAAAAACAGCCATTGACTTCCATAGTATTTTTTGTTCCTACCAAGGATATATCAATTGCTGCTTTTTTCCCAGCATTTATTAGAATATTTTGTTTCAACAGAAGAAAACAGAAGAAAACAATTCATAAAAGTTTAGAACCACTTGAGTGTGAGTAAATAGTGAGTAAATTGTAATTTTTGGGTGAACTATCCCTTTAACACACATCCTTTTCAGGCCAGCGTGACCATGGGTGT
>CAIGQW010034266.1:0-13747 GCA_903798125.1 Danio choprae
TTATGTGCTGCCTGTCTGAGAGTGAAAGAAAATGAAGAAAACAGGTAAGAAAAATCTCTATTATTTTCCCAAACACCAGACCAGAAGAAAAAATAAAAAATAAAAATAAATAAAAAATTTAAAAATAAAGAAAGAAAATAAGTTTCCCAGCGATTGGGTTGCGGTTCATTCTGCTGTGGCGACCCCAGATTAATAAAGGGACTAAGCCGAAAAGAAAATGAATGAATGAATAAAATAAAATAATAAGCTGAATTATTGATTGTTAACCGTATTAATAATTAGTTGATTATTAATTAGAAATATGACATTAATAACTTAATAGGGCAACGTTTTTCAAAGATTTTTTTATATGAAGAAGGCCTTTATAGCATGTGATAAAAAAGCACAATCGACAGACAAGATTAACCTTGGCTCAGTGGTTAGCACTGTCGTCTCACAGCAAGAAGGTCGCTGATTCGAGTCCCGGTGGGGTCAGTTGGCATTTCTGTGTGGAGTTTGCATGTTCTCCCCGTGGCTTTCCTCTGGGTGCTCCGGTTTCCCCCACAGTCCAAAGACATCTGCTATATGTGAATTGAATAAGCTAAATTGGCTTTAAGTGTGAATAAGTTTGTATGGATGTTTTCCAGTACTGGGTTGCAACTGGAAGGGCATCCGCTGTGTAAAACATATGCTGGATAAGTTGGCGGTTCATTCCGCTGTGGCAACCCCTGATAAATAAAGGAACTAAGCCAAAGGAAAATGAATGAATGTTTTGGAGTCCAAAGTCAAATATAAACTACATAGAAATGTTTTAATAGCGAGTGCATGCATGGTTTAATCATAAGCACCACATGAGAAACAATGGTAGGAATGCATTTTTATAAAAGGTATTGGAAGGATCATTGTTGGCACTTTGAAAAGGAAATGTTTGCATTTACGCTGAACAAAATGTACTATGATGGACCTGTTTGGAGATCAAATGTGTATTTTCCAACATTATCTCAATCTCATGCAACATGGCACACTGTTGATGATCAGCATTCTTAAGTGCTCAAGTGACATTCCTGAGCTGACCTCAGTCATATGCTATATTTAGTGACTCAAAGAAGAACTGTTGCTGTAATCAAAACCACAGAAAAAAAAAATAATAATAATAAAAAATAAGGGGTGATGCGGTGGCGCAGTGAGTAGCACAATCGCCTCACAGCAAGAAGGTCGCTGGTTCGAGCCTCGGCTGGGTCAGTTGGCGTTCCTGTGTGTGGAGTTTGTATGTTCTCCTCGTGTATGCGTGGGTTTCCTCCGGGTGCTCCAGTTTCCCCTACAAGTCCAAAGACATGCGGTATAGGTAAATTGGGTAAGCTAAATTGTCCATAGTGTATGTGTGTGAATAAGTTTGTATGGATGTTTACTAGTGATGGGAAGGGCATCCGCTTCGTAAAACATATGCTAGATAAGTTGGCGGTTCATTCCGCTGTGGCGACCTCAGATTTTATAAAGGGACTAAGCCGAAAAGAAAATGAATGAATGAATAAATAAAAAATAAATAAAATAAAAATAAATGTAAAAGTAAGAAGTGAAAATATGCTTTGCTTTCAATATACTTTTTTAAACTATACAATAAAACCCATACTCCCTTATATGTTTGTTTCCTCTTTGCCAAATCATTTTCACATTTTCATACCTTGACCAATTTTTGTCTATTCTTCTGCTCTTCTATTTAGATTAAAACTGGACTGACACAGTTTCAATTTACTAGAACTTCTATGCTAAGCTGCTTTGACACAGTCTACATTGTAAAAGCGCTTTAGAAATAAACATGAATTGAATTAACTGAATAGATTAGTTTAATTGAATGCAAATATCCTCTTCTTCTGTCTTTAATAAAAAGACTTCCTTGTATTCTCCTATAAAAAAATACTGTAGTATTTTGGAGTAAATTTACCATAGAACATGAACAATTACTGTGGTTTTTCAACCTGTAAATAAGCCATAGTAAAATACAAAAAAATGTTGTATTCTAATTCAGTTGTTTTTATTAGTAACTACTATAGTATAATAAATAATTTTTACATTAATTACTAAAGTACTATTTCTGTAGCTATCTTATACTGTATGTGTGATGTTTTAACATTTTAGTGTGCCCAGTAAGGAAATTATATTATAATTATACTATAGTAAAAACTCTGAGTATTATACATTCTATTAGTTTACTGTTAACAGTAGCTTTACTACAGTTTTTTTCAGTTTACAATATGTTAATACTATGCTGCAGTGAGATTTAGTAAATACTGTAATATACTGCAGTATATGCTGAAATTCACATTTTATAGGCTAGAAAGAAGTAGCCTATAGTTCTAGCCTATAGTTCCTGGAAAGATCCTGAAATATATATATTCACAGTG
This sequence comes from Danio choprae, assembly GCA_903798125.1. Classification (NCBI taxonomy): domain Eukaryota; kingdom Metazoa; phylum Chordata; class Actinopteri; order Cypriniformes; family Danionidae; genus Danio; species Danio choprae. The sequence goes on from CAIGQW010034266.1 coordinate 2,382, forward strand.
CCTCACAGTGGCGCAGTGGGTAGCACGTTCGCCTCACAGCAAGAAGGTCGCTGGTCGCTGGTTCGAGCCTCGCCAGTTGGCGTTTCTGTGTGGAGTTTGCATGTTCTCCCTGTGTTGCAGCTGGAAGGGCATCCGCTGCGTAAAACATATGCTGGATAAGTTGGCGGTTCATTCCGCTGTGGCGACCCCAGATTAATAAAGGGACTAAGCCGAAATGAAAATGAATGAATGAATATATATATATAAAGGATTTACTATAGTATATATTTCTTTCTATATTTCTTATCTGGGTTCTTTCCAGGAAAACTTATTTATAGAAATAAATATAAATTCCTATATTCTTATGTTCTTATTTTTTTCATCTGGGTTCTTTCCAGGACAACTTGTTCGGTTTTTTTATAGTATTTTTTTCTCAAACATATAAACCACCCAGATAGCCGCATATTGTAGCAGCCTAAATATCCAGGTGCTTCTGTATTTTGGAACTTGACTGTTTGTGACATTGGTGACAGATGACAATGCACTGGTCTGATGAGGGACAGTTTTAGTTAATTTGGGCGTTCACTCAGGTGTGTTGTACAAGTCGACGAACATCCGTTGACTGGGTTTAGCGAGATTCACTAATAACAAAATTGTCATTTTGCGTTGAATATTTAAATGAAAGATGCGAATCGCGGTGGTTTTATTTCTCTGTATTCATCTCACTTGGGCCCGTGAGTAGATCATTTTAAGTATATCCTACTTGTGCAAAAGCTTTACATGTTTACAATTTATGTTGCGAAAGTTTACGCTACGAATTATCGACGCTACTTTTAATCTCTTTTACCTTGTCAAACAATTAAACTTGCCAATGTTCTTTTATATAGACAATTTTGATGTTTGCTTCTTCATATAACACACAATTTATGTATTTATGCATGTTTTATGATCAGCTTTTATAACCTTTATAAACTTTCAAAACCTTAAGTAGGCTTTGAGTCACGACATTGGAATGTTTTGTTTTTCCCATAATGGAAATTATTTTTATTTGAACAAACAGGATTCTTATGTTTAACCTGATATTTGGTTTCTACCTGGAGACTGATGACAATTTATGAGACATTCTGATAACATTTCTGATAGTGTTTTAAAAAGAAATCTGTACAGAAATAAGCTTAAATGCATATATTGTTCTTATGAATTCAGTGGATTTCGCTAGAAAATAAATAATTCATCTGAATCAGTTAAGCCATTTTGGTTACTGGAGGCCTACTAGCCTACAGTATATACACTCACCGGCCACTTCATTAGGTACACCTTACTAGTACTGGGTTGGACCCCCTTTTGCCTTCAGAACTGCTTTAGTCCTTCGTGGCATAGATTCAACAAGGTACTGGAAATATTCCTCCAAGATTTTGTCCATATTGACATGATAGCATCACACAGTTGCTGCAGATTTATCAGCTGCACATCCATGATGCAAATCTCCCATTCCACTACATCCCAAAGATGCTATATTGGATTGAGATCTGGTGACTGTGGAGGCCATTTGAGTACAGTGAACTCATTGTCATGTTCAAGAAACCAGCCTGAGATGATTCACGCTTTATGACAGGGCACGTCATCCTGCTGAAAATAGCCATCAGAAGATGGGTACACTGTGGTCATAAAGAGATGGACATGGTCAGCAACAATACTCTGGTAGGCTGTGGCATTGACATGATGCTCAGTTGGTACTAATGGACCCAAAGAGTGCCAAGAAAATATCCCCCACACCATTACACCACCACCACCAGCCTGAACCGTTGATACAAGGCAGGATGGATCCGTGCTTTCATGTTGTTGATGCCAAATTGTGACCCTACCCTGCGAATCTGATCCTACCCACTCAACCAACCCTATTGTCCAATTTTGGTGAACCTGTGCAAACTGTAGCTTCAGTTTCCTGTTCTTAGCTGACAGGAGTGGCATCCACTGTGGTCTTCTGCTGCTGTAGCCCATCCGCCTCAAGGTTTGACTTGTTGTGTGTTCAGAAACGCTCTTCTGAATACCTCGGTTGTAACGAGTGGTTATTTGAGTTACTGTTGCATTTCTATCAGCTCGAACCAGTCTGACCATTCAAGGCATTTGCGCCCACAGAACTGCCGCTCACTGAATATTCTTTCTTATTCTGACCATTCTCTGTAAACCCTAGAGATAGTTGTGCGTGAAAATCCCTGTAGATCAGCAGTTTCTGAAATTCTCAGACCAGCCAATCTGGCACCAACAACCATACCACATTCACAGTCACTTAAATCACCTTTCTTCCCCATTCTGATGCTCGGTTTGAACTGCAGCAGATCATCTTGACCATGACTACATGCCTAAATGCATTGATTTTCTGCCATGTGATTGGCTGAATAGAAATTTGCGTTAACGAGCAGTTGGACAGGTGCACCTAATAAAGTGGCCGGTGAATGTACATGCCCAGTTTTTTTGTGTTTATAGATATAGAAAGGCATAGTTTACCCAAAAATGAAAATTTACTTACTGTTTACTCATCCTCAGGGGGTTCCAAACCTTTATTTGAGCAAAATAACAAGAACTGGGCGGTTCATTCCGTTGTGGCGACCCCAGATTAATAAAAGGACTAAGCCGAAAAGAAAATGAATGAATGAACAAGAACTGTTTCAAGAACAATATTTTAAAGAAACTTGAAAACCTGTAACCATTGATAATGGTAGGAAAAAATAGTAGGAAAGTACATAGTAGGAAAAACTTTAAGCTCAGTAAACTTCTAATTAGCGGTTTAGTAATAGATGGGTTTAGGCATTAGGTAGGGATGTATAATAAGATCATAGTTTATAATAAACAACCAATATATTAAGCTAATAGTGGGAATTGGAACTTAAACTGTAGTGTTGCCAAAATAAATATTATATTAATTAAAATATTTATATTACAGGGGGCCTCACGATGGCACAGTGGGTAGCACGATCGCCTCACAGCAAGAAGGTCGCTGGTTCGAGCCTTGGCTGGGTCAGTTGGCATTTCTGTGTGGAGTTTGCATGTTCTCCCCGTGTTGGCGTGGGTTTCCTCCGGGTGCTCTGGTTTCCCCCACAAGTGCAAAGACGTGCAGTATAGGTGAATTGGGTAAGCTAAATTGTCCGTAGTGTATGTGTGTGAATGAGTGTGTGTGGATGTTTCCCAGTGATGGGTTGCAGCTGAAGGGCATCCGCTGTGTAAAACATATGCTGGATAAGTTGGCGGTTCATTCCACTGTGGCGACCCCAGATTAATAAAGGGACTAAGCTGAAAAGAAAATGAATGAATTAATTTATATTACAAACCATAAATATATAAATTTGATAAAATAGTTATTTATCATATAAGATTATGCATAATTTTCAGTACAGTTGCTAAGTGTATTTCTAATAATGAACAGTTAGTAATCCTTTTAGACGTTTAAGTAATAAATAACATTTTTCAGAACCTCCACTTGTTCCAAAGCTGTTTGAGTTTCTTTCTTCTGGTGAACACAAAGAATATATTCTGATGAAAGCTGAAAACCTGTAACCATTGACATCCATAGTGTTTGTTTTTAAGCTGTGGAGGTCAATGGTTACAGGTTTTCAGCTTTTTCAAAATATCTTCATTTGTGTTCAACAAACTCAAAAAGTTTGGAACCAATTGAGGTTGAGTATTCATTCATTCATTTTCTTTATTAATCACAGTGGAATGAACCGCCAACTTATCCAGCATATGCTTTATGCAGCGGATGCTCTGCCAGCTGCAACCCATCACTGGGAAACATCCACACACACTCATTCACACACATACACTACGGACAATTTAGCTTACCCAATTCACCTATAGCGCATGTCTTTGGACTTGTGGGGGAAACCGGAGCACCCGGAGGAAACCCACACCAACACGGGGAGAACATGCAAACTCCACACAGAAATGCCAACTGACTCAGCCGAGGCTCAAACCAACGACCTTCTTGCTGTGAGGCGATTGTGCTACCCACTGCGCCACCGTACAGCCCTGAGGTTGAGTAAATAGTGAGTAAATGTGTTCATTTTTGGGTGAACTATCCCTTTAATCCTATAGGCCTAGCTTAGTTTTATCAGAAGAACAGAAAGTTATAAATAACTCAGGACAAAGGCAAGACTTGTACACAATTTTATTATATTATTTGCTTATTTACCGTCAATGTGTATGATGTGTTTTTCCACAGGAAGACATTCTCTGCAGTACTTGTACACTGCTGTGTCTGGAGACGTTAACATCCCAAAGTTCACTATAGTTTGTCTGATGGATGGTCAACAGTTCTTCTATTATGACAGCAAAACAAAGACGGCTGTTCCTAAGACAGAGTGGATCAGACAGAACGAGGGAGCAGATTACTGGAATAGTGAAACTGAAAAACACACCATTGAGCAAACCGTGTTCAATAACAACATTCAAGCTTTAAAGGGCAGGTTCAACCAATCCACAGGTATGTTAATAAAGCATAGATAAACACAGAGGACTACACATAAACTCACAAAAAACAACATATTTTTATTGTTATATTTAGGTGCATTTCACACATATCTTACTCATGTGAATGTACACAGATAAAGACTGTGGTTTTAAGTATTTTGAATATTAATCTATAAGGCTAATTGATCAGACTGATGAAATATGGGTTAGCTTAATTTGTATGAATAAATAAGAAACAAGGGTAGTGTAAATAAAAAATTAATAATAAAGAATACAATGTATAAAAGATAATACATTAAAAACCATTATTATCATAGTCATGTCAAGTCTGTTTTTAAGGCAGAGACACATTGCTACTTATTTGATTGATACTATTACAGTATCTATTTTCACTTTTAATACTGATCTAATTCTTGTTTGGAAAGTGACAAAGTAACATGCTTGTTTATAAGTAATTTTTACTGTTATCTAAATTATATAATTAAATTAATACTGGTTAGGCGGCGTGGTGGCGCAGTGGGTAGCGCTGTTGCCTCACAGCAAGAAGGTCGCTGGTTCGAGTCCCAGCTGGGTCAGTTGACATTTCTGTGTGGAGTTTGCATGTTCTCCCCCTGTGCTCCGATTTCCCCCACAAGTCCAAAGACATGCGCTATAGGTGAATTGGGTAAGCTAAATTGTCTGTAGTGTATGAGTATGTGTGAATGAGAGTGTATGGGTGTTTCCCAGTGCTGGGTTGCGGCTGGAAGGGCATCGGCTGCGTAAAGCATATGCTGGATAAGTTGGCAGTTCATTCCGCTGTGGTGACCCCTGATTAATAAAGGGACTAAGTCGAAAAGAAAATGAATGAATGAATAATACTACCTAAGTCACAAGTACGGTGGCCGAGCTTCAATTAAAGTGCTTCAATTAAAGAAAACACATGCAATTACAAAAAACACCAGCAAATAAAGAACAGATCCTCATTGCTTTTACTGCATACATGAAACTGATTGCATCACAATGCAAACAAATGAAGAAAACACCTACATTTTGTCACAACACATGCAAAAACACAGAACACAAAGGGAATGTTTCAAAAGGGGCCTAAAAACGTGATGGACCTGGCTGGGATTTGCTTATTGTGCCGTGACTATTGCTAAGAGAAGTTGTAGGTGATCTTTGAAAGGTGAGTTTTTTTGTTTATTTTAGCATCCTGATTACACCATTCCCTTGTATTTTGTATATTATTAGCCTAAATAATCATAACCTAAATAGGCGGGTTCGTCATGTTTTAGGATCCCTTTGAAACATTTCTGTTCCGGTCATGTTTCGTGCTATTTGCATGTGTTTTGAGAAAATGCAGCGCGTTTTAAAAAAAAAATGTGTTTGCGTTGTGATTATTGTGATTATTGTGTTTGGTTATGTAATTAAATTAAACAATAAATACAATAATATACAATTTAAAAGAAAAGGTTTTTGTAATTTTGTCATCAGACGGAATAGACCGTTTTAAACATATGGATACCTTTTACTGTGTAATAAAGGAGGCTCAGGTGTTCACACATTCCAGTGGATGTACGGCTGTGAGCTGGAGGATGATGGCACCAAACAAGGACATTGGGAGATTGGGTATGATGGAGAGGACTTCATTGGCTTTGATAAGAGCGCCTCTACTTATATTGCTGCTAATCCTCAAGCTACTATTACCAAAAATAAGTGGGATTTTCAGAATTGGAATGGAAATCAAAGGAAAGTGTATTTGGATATCGAATGCATTAAGTGGCTAAATAAATATGTGGGTTATGCCAAGGACAGTCTAGAGGAAAAAGGTAGGAAAATCTCATTTGTATGTTTCATTTTTTTATTTCTGTTTATTAAACTCTTTATCTTGCCCTCTCAGTCTCTCCTCAGGTGTCTCTGCTGCAGAAATCTTCTTCTTCTCCAGTTGTGTGTCATGCTACAGGCTTTTACCCCAGTGGAATAATAATCTTCTGGGAGAAAAACGGACAAGATCATTATGAGGATGTTGAGCTCAGTGAACTTCTTCCCAATGCAGACGGAACCTTCCAGAAGACCAGCACCCTTCATGTTAAACCTGAAGAGTGGAAGAACAACAACTTCAGATGTGTGGTGGAGCATCAGGGGGAAACCAAGGCAGCAGATGAGACTATCTTAACTAATGATGGTAAGAGAAAGTAGATTATATTGGATTTTGAACCACCATAAATTCAGTTGTTGTCTTTTAGATTAAACAGAGACCAACAATACATTAACACAGATGTTAACTGAAAGATGAAGAAATAATATACAATTATATACAATATATAATATATACTGTAAAGAAATAAACGTTAATTAACAAGTTCTGTATTTTCTGGTTCACATGGTGTTTATTTACGATTGTGAATTGCATTATGAGAGTATTATCTCTGCTCATTAGACTTTTGTTGTTGAAAATTCAACAATGCAGATTAACAAAGTGACTTTCATGGGCATTTTAGCAGTTTGACGAGATATTCTTTAGGAAATAATATAGAGAGAAATATATATGTAAAATAACAGAAAAAGCAGTGGCAGTTTATTACCTGGTTTGTGTACTGTAATTCAGGGGTTCCCAACTTTTCAGCTCGCGACCCCCAAAATAACAATGTCAGAGACTTGCGACCCCCAATATCCTCTGAGGTGGTTATAAATATACAAACCTTGCATACAACGGTGCCACACACCAATAGGCCCAAATCTATTCTTAGTTTAATTTTGGAGATCACCATTCGGAGACCTCCATGTTTAGTCATGGCCTGTATTTATTTTTAATGTACGTGAGTGCCGTAAAGGTGTCAGAATGTTTAACCTGGTGGCATAAAAATCAATCTGCTGCATTTGACGCTATTGCTGTGTCTTTAATATAACGTAATCTCCCCAGGAGTCGCAATCCACTCATTCATTCATTTTCCTTCGGCTTAGTCTCTATTTCAGAGGTCACCACAGCGGAATGAACTGCCAACTATTTCAGCACGTTTTATGCAACGGATGCCCTTCCAGCCGCAACCCAGTATTGTGAAACACCCATACACACTCATTCACACTCATACACTACGGTCAATTTAGTTTCTTCAATTCACCTATAGCGCATGTCTTTGGACTTGTGGGGGAAACCGGAGCACCCGGAGGAAACCCACGCAAACACAGAGAGAACATGCAAACTCCACACAGAAATGCCATCTGACCCTGCCAGGACTCAAACCAGTGACCTTCTTGCTGTGAGGCGACAGTGCTAACCACTAAGCCACCATGCAGGGTTGCAATCCAATGCAGAAATAAAATCGAAACGCTGATGGGTTTTTGTTTGCATGTTTTTTAATGTAACTATTACCTACTATTTTTGTCTTCTGTAGATTATGGATAAAATATGGTCATTCTAATAGTTATAATAATAAAATTAGATTTTTTAGAAATCAACCCCCCCTCATTGTCCCGTGACCCCCACTTTGCTGTAATTTACAACACAAACAAAGACAACATATAACTTCAAACTATTAAAAATGTCAACAAAATCAAGTTTTTCAACATCTAAAGCTTTTGGAGGAAAGATCAAGATCCCATAATGCAATTTAAAAGTATAAATAAATGGGGGAAAAACACGAATCACCAAATAGAGAAAACTGTTAATTACCAAAGAATCTTTACAGTGTGGAGTTTGTTTAGTTTTCATTATATATAATCAGACTTTTTGATTGTATTATTCAGATTCTCTTCACATTGGTTTGATTGCTGGAGTCATTGCTGGTCTGCTCCTGTTGGTTGGCATTGGTGTTGCTGGATGTGTGGTGTATAAGAAGAAAAAAGAAAAAAGTGAGAATAAATTCACATGACAAGATGTCCAGTTTCTTAAAACTTGAAGTGTCTTAAATGAAGTTTTTAAAGTCCATGAATGTCTTAAATATAAAATGTAATTCTGACATTTTAAATGATGTTTGTGAAGGGCGTAAAATAAATTTAGACTGAATTAAATTTGAATGTTGTATTATTTTGTGATAACTTTTACATTTGTGATTGAATAAAAACTAAATATGGTCACACTTTATTTGGATGGTCCGTTTGTTGAATTTAAAATACAATCCTCATTAGATTATAAGTAGACTGTTAGGTTGGGGTTAGGGTTAGCGTAAGTTGACATGTACTTGCTTCTTATAGTCAGTTAAGTTTCTTATAGTCAGTTAAATGTCTGTTGAAGGAGCATATCAGCAGATATTAAGCAGACAGACTGCTAATACTCAAATGGACCATCAAAATAAAGTGTTACCCTAAATATAATTTATATGCTCTCCTTTCTTGGTGTTGGTGATTTGGTGTTGACCTTTTTTTTTAAACTTTCACTTTTTTGCTTGTTTTTCAGGATTTACACCAGTCAGAGGTGAGTTTCACAAATGCTGAAAATGAATCATGATGGTCTTGATGTGTCAATAGCAGTATCTCCATATATCTAAATCTGAAATCTAATGTTTACATATATGCTTTGTACTGAAACACTGTTTAGAGAGTAAGGATAACATTGTATGCCGATACAGAGATGCTGTTTTTTTTTTTTATTGTAATGTTGTTTTCTGTTACAGAATTAGGATTTCAGGATTAATGGATCAAACAGCTCCGCTCATACAGTTCCACAGGCATAAACATGTAAGTGTTAAAGCTATTTATCCGCATAATCATCTCGTTAATGTGACATGAATTAAATGTAAATGTCTTTCTTCTTGCATTTTAGGAGATGATTAGGAAATTATGCTTAATGTCGAGATGTTGCAATTGATGTCTAGATGTATAGAGATGTCTAGTTTACAAAAATACACAAACACACACTCACATTGTCAGGATCATGGTCCTCTGGCATATATCTGTCTTGTGGTTGTAAGTCAATTATGTCTATAAAGAATATTATTGGTTTCTTCACAGTTTTTGTTCATTTTATTGTTTTTATTATCATGTAAATCACATTGATCACAAAAATAACATTTTCGGTGGGAGATATAAGTTGGGAACCAATTAAGGGATGGTTTCTGGCACCAAATGTAAACACTATTAATGAAGCTTTAAAAAATGATCAAAATTCAGTCATTTGTGCAATTTGTCGGGTCCATGAGTGAAAATAATCGACCAACATGTGAGCTTTATATTGTGTTACTTGACTGGGATTTTTGGTTCTTCTGTTTGTTTATTTTCATCTTTTTAATTTATTGAACTTTAAATGACTTACAGTTGTACAACAGAGTATAGATGGTTCCTGCTTTAAATAATTGTACATTCACTACTATGAAATGTTTATATCTAATATCTGAACAGTAGGGGTGACGCGGTGGCGCAGTGGGTAGCACAATCGCCTCACAACAAGAAGGTCGCTGGTTCGAGCCTCGGCTGGGTCAGTTAGCATTTCTGTGTGGAGTTTGCATGTTCTCTCTGTGTTCGCGTGGGTTTCCTCCGGGTGCTCCTGTTTCCCCCACAAGTCTAAAGACATTGACAATGTCCAAAGACATTGCTGGGTTGCAGCTGAAAGGGCATCTGCTGTGTAAAACATATGCTGGATAAGTTGACGATTCAGTCCGCTGTGACGACCCCAGATTAATAAAGGGACTAAGCCGAAAAGAAAATGTATGAATGAATCTGAACAGTACAGTAAAAGTACTGAGGTTACACATTTATAATAAGTGGCTGGATATTTTGTGTATTATGTGACTTAGCAAAAATTGTTGAAGGAGTGGATTTTCTGATGGATGTCTGCTCCAGGATGGAGTAACACATATCCTTTCTTATGACTATGATTATTAATAATGTTGAGTTTGTGTTTAAGAGCCTATTATATGATGAACTTAGTGTTATCCCTCTTCAGAGTAAAACTGGAATGATATGCGTGTCATTGCTTTTTCTGTATGCCAAGTTATTTGTTTCTTTGGGATCTTCAGGCGCATCAAAGCGGTCACTGAGACTCTCATGTACAGTAGAACTGGACGTTTGTTGCTACCTCAACAGCTGTTACTAAATGTTATTTTTACTGTGTGTTAAAGAATACATTTTTTAAGATTCTGTTGTATTAAAGAGACTATGTTTAGTTAGCTGCCAGTGGAAAGATGTTTATTGTACTGCTAGAGAGCAAGACATCTTTGAAGTAGATAGTTATTCTTTGTGTATGTGTGTGCGCTTCATCATTGGTGGAGACTGGAAGACTGTAGCTGATTTTCACCTCTGTTCATCCTGACCACAGAAATATCCTCCTGTTATGTCTGACCTTTGTATGCTTGACGCCTAAGTAATCATTGGAGAACTGTACACACACACACACACACACATGTGGAAATGTTCTAAGTTACTCTGTGTTTTAACCAGATCGGGTTAAAACACCTATATGTATGACAGTTAGTGACGTTATGTTCGAGTATAATTGTAATTGATTTGAGATTGTAAGTAGAGTGTTGAAGCTCGCTTCTGCTGATAAAATCCTCAGTGAACTTTCTTTGATTGAATCTCTGGCTTTAATATTGTTGGGTTAAAAGGGTCAGTCTCCAACACTGTAATGTTTTGATGTTTCTGAAATGAAAAATAAATCTCATTCAATGGAGCATGAAGTCATGAATGTTTTTCACTCTCATAATCAGCAGCATTTATGTCATAAATCTATTAATGTGTTTAAGTGCAGCTGAATATTAGAAAATTACATTCAATTGACATTCAGCTTAATTAACACTTTGCAAAGTTGATACTCTTCAAATGATGAAAGAATTCTTCAAGAGCTGCCATCGTTTACCTCATCTTTAATAATCAAACTAAAACTTTTTAATTTCTTTATTTTATTGGAAGTATCTTCTGAATTTTACTCAGTTTACTCTTGTTGAGCCAGTCAATCTTGATGTAATTTAGAGAATAAAAATGCTCTAATAATTATTGCAGTTCAA
>CAIGQW010034266.1:20785-42070 GCA_903798125.1 Danio choprae
ACGTTAGATGGTCACCTCTACTCTTCGTACATTCTCCTCTTCGTGCAGCTTCATTCATCCTCCAAGGAATCCACGAGTCCGACTCCTGTCATCACCTTCCGCACTAAGTGCGTTGATTCACTGTGCTTTAATAAACACCACGAACTCTAACAACCTGTCCTCTCTTCCTTGTATGACCGTGACACTAAGACAATAATGGGTGTTGTTGAATGGTTTTAGGACAACTTTGATAAATGATTTGATCAAATTCAACTGTTGACCACTGTATACAGTGTTATTTTACATTTAACTATTTAATTTCTGTCCCTCAATACTGTTAGACTTTCCAGAAAACCATAAAGCAGTGTTTATTTTATTTGTATATTTATTCTATTGTAATTATTAATTTATGCTTGTAATTTGTAGATTACGGTTTATGCTGATGCGCTTCCTATCAATGTCAAATTATGAATTCTTCCCAAATATGACTATTAAAAATTTATATTAATAGTTACAATTAATATTATCAATTATTAGCTGTTTTTGAGCCTCGATAAAATGGTCAATCATTCTGTGTGTAACATTAACATAATATAATAAAACTGTTTGTATGATAAACAAACTGACTTGCTGTTGTAAATGACAGTGCTATCTCTGTCAGATTTTAGAGAACCCATAGGAAAAGAGCAGAAGTCTGCAGTAAGTAATAGTTGACCTAAAAAGATTTTAAGATTTTATGGAGTTATGGTTGAACTTTGTGACTTGTCGTTAATTACCAATTTTAGCATATAGTCAAAAAAAGTTTTAATGCCTAATAATGATGCAAGATCACTGACCAGTCACATAGTAAACTCTGGATGAGCTGATGTCTGCAGGACGATGAAGTTCAGTCTTTATTTCTTCACTGTAGGCTTCAGTTCTGATGAACATGAGAGATTTCTCTTGACTCATTGGTGTTGATAAACCTCCTCCATGACCAGGCTTCTCTTGTACAAACCAGCACTCCAAAACCGGACATCCAGAACCACAATCTGCAATACAAGAGTTATTTTAAGAAATACATTCATTGGTACTACACTTGCCTTAATGTGGAACCAAATGCGCTCGATACCAACAGTCTACCAACGAGCAGAAAAACTTACCAGAGAAAAATAACGTAAAAGCTATGATAGACAGTTCGTATATTGTCGAGATATCACACATTGTTGCTGTTTATGTTAAAATGATAACTCGGTGCCTGTAACTGCACTTATCTGGCGGTTTCCTAAACTACAATCCACCGTAAAACAATGTAAAAGCGACGATAGATAGCTTGTATATGGTCGAAATCTTAGACATCGTTCATTTGTGTTTAAATGTATAAATTGTATAAACTGTGTGTGAGCAGAGACATCCGTCGGTTTTCCCCAAAATGTACTGGTACAGCTGTAAACGTTTCACTTTCATATCCACGGCGTATTTGCCACGCATGCGCTGTCCGCTGCTGGTTATTTTGGACCATATCTGTGCCATTTGGTGGGTAAATCTGTCAATGTTTGGCAGAGTTTAGATATGGTATAATGTAAAGGTATTCATGAGCTCTAAGAATGTTGATTAAAAGCACTAAATAAAATCCAATACACGTAATTTAACTATTGTAGTGGATGTTAATTTCCACTAGGTGGCGCTAGGAGACAACAATACTATTCCTGAGTAGCCATACTGTGGAAATGAAGTAGGAGAATTTTGCCTCGTTGCTGTCATATCACGTGGTTTCTAGGAACAGAGTTCAGTTCAGGACACTGGAGGGGAAAACCGTCTCTTATTATTGTATTGCAGTTTGGTAAGAACACAAACATAACTAACCAGCATAACTAGTGTTGTTTTTACGTTATGTTTCAATGTGTGAAAAATTATATACCCAAACCTTACTCAAAACTAAATTTTAAAGATTTTTTTTACATTAAAAAGGTTAGAACGTTTAATTACAAATATTACAGTAATTTATGGTAAATACTGTAGTGTATTTGAACCATATTATACTGTATATGGCCTAAAGATTTTACAACACTTTGTTTATGAATACAGCATACTGCAGTATTAGCTAGTGATCTGAACTGTAATAATTATTGGTGTTTACTCTTTTTTTTTTTTTACTACAGTAAACTGTGGTGCATTGTAGTATATAATATACATATTTGTATTGAAATTAAAAATTTTAGTAGAGTATTTGGGTGATTTGTTCATAGCTATTTTATTACCACAGCAACTATATAATTGCCACACCAGATTAATTAAAGAACTTTCCTTTAGTATGGTTCAAAACAAAACAATGCACAGTTCATTCATTCATTTTCTTTTCGGCTTAGTCCCTTTATTAATCTGGGGTCGCCACAGCGGAATGAATCCCCCAACTTATCCAGCGTATGTTTTTACACAGCGGATGCCCTTCCAGCTGCAACCCATCACTGGGAAACATGCACACACCCTCATTCACACACATACACTACGGACAACTTAGCTTACCCAATTCACCTATAGCGCATGTCTTTGGAATTGTGGGGGAAACCGGAGCACCCGGAGGAAACCCACGCCAACACGGGGAGAACATGCAAACTCCACACAGAAATGCCAACTGACCCAGCTGAGGCTCGAACCAGCGACCTTCTTGCTGTGAGAATAAGAATAAACAAATAGAAGACAGAGAGCAAACATTGTTTAAATCTAAAGTGTTGAGCTAACATGCTGTAAAAATGTAGGTTTAGATTCATTCATGCTGTCATATCTTAATCTATGGTTAATTAGCTTAATAATTGTCAATAGAGAACATTTTATGTTCCATTATGAGGAAAGATTATCTTTAGTCCCTTCAGCTCACCAGTAGACCTGTAGCTGTAGTTAAGTATCGATTACATTTTCATTCCACCACACAATGTTAGTTTCATCTCTTTAATAAAAATGTATTATCTCTTTACAAAAATTCTCTCTGCTGTTTTTTGTTGCTCTTGCACACAAATCTAGCAAGTTTTTTTCAGCCCTCTTCTAACATTAGGACAGCTGATAATTGTAGCATTTAAAAAAAGCAAAATAGCTTTTAAAGGCTCTACTACTTTCCCTATAAAAGTGCATGTCATTCATTTTATATCATTATGTTAGATTAAAAGCTATGTAATATGCCAATAGGTGTGTTAGCAATAAGTGTGAGTAATAATAAGACATTGTTGGTCTATAAACAACTTAAAAATATAATTTTCTGTGTTCCACGGTATAAAGAAACTCATAGAGTTTTGAAACGAGTTAAGGGTGAGTAAATGATTACAGGATTTTCAGTTTTGGGTGAACTGTCCCTTTAAATAAATGTTCGATCTTAAACAACACAATCTTTTATTTACAGGCCACTGTGTTACTCAGTAAAAAGTTAAATTGTAATTCAGATGTGAAATGTTGACTTTAATATCATATATACATCCTCTACCGTCAAAAACATACAACTGGCTCTGGATATGTGATATTATTCTCTGTGAAAAAATTATTAGTCCACACGATTAAAACGAGTTGAAAACAAACAACAAATAAGAAAATTTTCTCAAAAGGCAAAACCTATGTGTTACATTGTTTCATATTCAGTTAATGTCTTTTTTGTTGTCAGTTTCACTATAAACCCAGTTGAGGAAGAGCCTCATAGAAACTTGTGACGATGAGTATTTCCAGAATGTTCATTGGTTGGATTTTCACAACCTAAAGGCTATTAGGAGTTTAAGCAGGAATACTTTATCAGTCCACAACAGACAACAGAGGTGTTGGGGTCGCTTATTTTAAGTCATTTCTTCAGATCGTTTTTCCAGCAGACATTTTATTGCTCAGGCAAAAACAGAGATGCAGCAGGTTGTGCTTTTGCTCCTCGGAGCTCATCTCGCTTATGCTGGTGAGTAGATTATTTCAATTTATTATTTTATTCTGCGAAAAAGTATGACTACTTTTTAAGAATGATTCTATAAATAGGCCTACCTGAACAAGAATGAAAGTTTCCTGCTAACGTTGTGTCAGAAACGTGTAGGCCTATGTTGACTTTTTGACATTTTAATATTTTTTAATACCTTGAAAAAAACATACACTGAATTTATCCTATTAATCCTATTAAACCAACATTACATTTTGACTTGATCGTTTACTGACAAAATTTGTTTAGCAACAATAATAATACAAATAATAATTAACTGGTAATAATAAACAAAGGGCGACGCGGTGGCGCAGTGAGTAGCACAATCGCCTCACAGCAAGAAGGTTCGAACCTCGGCTGAGTCAGTTGGCATTTCTGTGTGGAGTTTGCATGTTCTCCCCGTGTTGGCGTGGGTTTCCTCCGAGTGCTCCGGTTTCCCCCACAGTCCAAAGACATGTGCTGTAGGTGAATTGGGTAAGCTAAAATTGTCCGTAGTGTATGTGTGTGAATGAGTGTATGGATGTTTCCCAGTGATGGGTTGCGGCTGTAAGGGCATCCGCTGCGTAAAACATATGCTGGATAAGTTGGCGGTTCATTCCGCTGTGGCGACCCCGGATTAATAAAGGGACTAAGCCGAAAAGAAAATGAATGAATGAATATTAAACAAATTAACTGAAAACAATGAGACAAGAAGTTGCGGTGTAGGTTATTAGGCAAAAAAGAGCATACATGTAGCTTATTAAAACAACCAAACACACTTGTTTATTGATTTGTTGTATGGTTGATTTGGAAATCAAAGTTAGCCTGTGTTATATTCGCCACTGCGTTTTAGTCTGCAATATCAGATCAGTTTCATTTATGACTTGAGAAGCGTTTTTCTACCCAGTGACCTGTGACGAAGTGGTTGGTAAATCCACTACACTGTGGTCTGCTGTTAGTAAAAAATAAACCTTCCATTAGGCTATTGTCTTACGAAACATTCGAAAAAGGGTCATAACAACGGAAAGAAAATTAGTAAATAGCGATTTTTTAATAAAGTAAAAACTAAACAAAAACCATGCAGTAACCTATTTTGGTCAACAGATGGCGATACAATTTCACGAAACAATTTTACGAAACAGCGCTTAAATACTTTTATAATGTAAGGCTTGGCTTACTGATTGCGCAAATAATATATTTTAAAAGAACACACATAGTTTGGATTAAATGTAACATTTTCGCAGTTTCCTAGTACTGGGTTGCGGCTGGAAGGGCATCCGCTGCGTAAAACATGCTGTATAAGTTGGCGGTTCATTCTGCTGTGGCGACCCCTGATAATTTAGGGACTAAGCCGAAGGAAAATTAATGAATAAATTAAAGTAAGTTAATTATATTTGCATACATACATTTGACATTAATTAGAAATTATATTACACTAGGGCTGCACAATATATCGTTTGATATCGCAATGTGTGTGTCCGCAATAGTCACATTGCAAGATATGCAATGTTGAGTTGGGGTTATAGTTAACCAGAAAGCACAGGTTAAAACGTGAGATTTGTGGAGACATTGGAGAATTTAACCACAATAGAGTGAAAGTTTATCATCTGCATCTCTTTTTTAGGCCTTGAAGAGACTTTAAAGCATTTAATAGTGCATAAAGAAGTTTAATAAAGATTATTTGTATTGAATAATTTATATGATGAAGACTTTTCAATGTTATTTTACGTTTGATTATTCAATTTCAATTGCTGTTAGACTCTCCCCTGAAAACCATAAAGCACTATTTATGCCACTTTAACATTTGCTCCATTGTGTTTATTTATGACTGTAGTTTGTTTATTATATGTATATAATAAATTACATAAGATGTATTTATATTTTACTCCCCTACAAAATCATCCCAATCAATCTAAATGAATGACTTTTCAAATAGAGCTATTTAAGTCAACTGGTGAATTTGTATTTCTATCGCAATATATTTTGCAGAGAAAAAAAAATATTGCAATGTCAAATTTTTCTAATAACGTGCAGCCCTATATTACACATTATTTCATAGGATATTCAATGCAATTGAACGTTCGAGTGATTTATTAAACCCATTTAAGTAGGACTTAAATTCATTCATTCATTCATTTTCATTTCGGCTTAGTCCCTTTATTAATCTGGGGTCGCCACAGCGGAATGAACCGCCAACTTATCCAGCATATGTTTTACACAGCGGATGCCCTTCCAGCTGCAACCCATCTCTGGGAAACATCCATACACACCCATTCACACTCATACACTACGGACAATTTAGCTTACCCAATTCACCTATAGCGCATGTCTTTGGACTTGTGGGGGAAACCGGAGCACATACTAGCTAAACACTAGTATCTTGAAAATATCTAGTAAAAAATGTATTACTTTAAAATATTTAAATTTACTGTCCTCATGGCAAAGATAAAAGAAGTCAGTTATTAGAAATTAGTTATTAAAACTGTTATCTTTAGAAATGTGTTAAAAAAACTTCTCTCAGTTAAACAGAAATTGGGGAAAAATATAAAATAATTTATAATAAGCTAATAATTCTGACTACAACTGTAAAGAAATGTTTTTGTTTATTATATAAAATTTCATTTTTAATATTATATAATGAAATGAGTTTTAATATTGGCCAATCATCAATTGATAGTGGTCAGTCATGCAACATTTTGAATAATGTGCATTTTGAAACAGCTTTATATAAGGATGTCTGATATTAAATGATGGTTAAATTCTCTCTGTTTGTGTCTACAGGCACACACTCTCTGAGATACTTCTACACTGCTGTGTCTGGAGACATTGATTTCCCAGAGTTCACTGTGGTTAGTATGGTTGATGGAGGGCAGTTTGTGTACTTTGACAGCAACAAAATGAAAGCTGTGCCAAAGACTGAATGGATCAGACAGAATGTGGGAGCAGATTACTGGGAGAGTGTGACTCAGATCTTCACTAGTGCACACCAAACCTTCAAAAACAACATCCAGGTTGCAATGGGACGCTTTAACCAGTCACAGGGTAAGTAGGTAACAAACAAACTTTAAATACACACAATTATTATTTTAATGAAATATTTATTCCCATCATCTACACTAGAGTATGTATATTGTATACTAGTTACTATAGTTAGTATACTAATAAACTAACATTTTTGTTTGTTTCATGACACTTTTACAGTAGTGAGATAGTATAGTAGTGGGATCACACTATGAATTCAATCCAATTCAATTCAAGTTTATTTGTATAGCGCTTTTTACAATAATTATTGTTTCAAAGCAGTTTTACAAAAGCTCACAAAAGTATTTTAATCATCTTCAAACCTGTAACTATCATCATGAATTATAAAACTAACACCAAAATTTGTTACAACCAACTTAACCATGTGCTTGATGTGTTTTGATGGTTGAACACTGTGTAACTTTGTTGCTGCACATGTACAGTAAAATAAGATGCTGTTATAAAAATAAACACAGTAAAACACAGATGTTAAATTAGAAATATGTACATGTATGTTCAAATATATTAGCTGTAATTTTATATATGTGTACATACTGTACTACATACTGTAGTACTTTTACATAAAAAAATGTAACCTATGTTCCTTGCTGGGTGGCGCAGTGGGTAGTGCTGTCGCCTTACAGCAAGAAGGTTGCTGGTTCGTGTGTGGAGTTTGTATGTTCTCCCAGTGTTCGCGTGGTGCTCCGGTTTCCCCCACAGTCTAAAGACAAGATACTAGACACCCGGAGGAAACCCACGCCAACACAGGGAGAACATGCAAACTCCACACAAAAATGCCAACTGACCCAGCCGAGGCTCGAACCAGCAACCTTCTTGCTGTGAGGCGATCGTGCTACCCACAGCGCCACTGTGAGGCCCATTACAGAAATAATAAAACAAAAAGTTTTAATATATAATTCTTTAATCCAATGTAAACTTGCATGTCATATTTTATATTTCGATATGAGGAACGTTACAAACAGTGTTTAGCATGAGCAGTAAATCAATCAGAGCAGATGAAGAGAAACAGAGAGAGAAAAACTCTTCAGGGTTTCACACTGTCAGAAATGTCAAGAAAAGCTTTAATTTCTGCAGTAAACAGAGTTCAGTTGATGAGGATTAATCCTCCACAGGCCTCCGTCATCTCTAATCATCATTATGATCAAATATCAGAGATGAAAAACACTGAGCTGAGAACAAGCAGAACATTACGATCATCAAAATATTAAAGTGACTGTGTGTGTGTGTGTGTGTGTGTGTGTGTGTGTGTGTGTGTGTGTGTATGCGCATACTGTACAACTACACTACACGCAACAATGAAGTGAACAAACAAATTTAAATGAATAAAATGTGATCATAAAATAAATGTCATCAAATATTTATGATTAAATAATTGTTATTGTATAATTATAATGCTTAACTTAAATAAACATATATTGACTAACATATATACATATATATACTTATACAATAAAAACATGTATATAAAATAACATATAGATTACTCACCTTTTCATTCTAAATTAAATGTAATGTAAAAATATATAATAAATAAATATCAACACAAGAATAGTTTTCCAGTGTAAATATCCACACAATCACACACGGTTCATTTACTCTACTGGCTTAAACATATTTAAATATAATTTTTTTGTGTAACTGTGATGCTGAATTTAATCTATTTTTGAGATCAATAATATATTTATTTTCAACAATCTAGTGCTAAATGATATTTAATAATGTATTTGAGGATTTAGGATCTAAAATATTCTTTACTTTAAAATGATTCAGAAGCGTTGTGCTCTAGAAAATAATCCTATTGCAGAAACATCTTATGAATAAATGTACAAATTATATACGGTTATAAAGAGTTATAGCTGTGGTTTATTATTCTGTAACAGATGCAGTCAAGAAGAGTTTATTAATTATATTATTGTTGTTGTTATTATTATTATGGTGGCTTGAGAAAGCCAATATACTGTTATACTGCATAAACTTCTTCCTCTTCTTCTTCTTAGACTGTTTTAAGAACACACCTCCTCCTAGACCGTTTATACTACAACCACCAAACCTCCAAACTATACTGAATTAAGTTGCTATATCTTTTCCAACTGATCCCACTTGGTTTTCCGAAAACTGACCCAGGAAATTCGGAAACATCCCATTGACTTAACATTGGACCAAAATTTGTGAGCTCATAACTTTGCACCAGACTGTCATACAGACTTAAAGTTGGGCTCATTTAACTCAGACTACCAGTCTGCCAATCACTGATGACCTTTCAACTTACTAGCCACACCCTAGCAACCACTTACGGCATACTATAAACATACTAGCAACATGCTAATTCATACTATAAACATACTAGCAACATGCTAATTCATACTATAAAAAAACTAGCAACATGCTAATTCATACTATAAACATACTAGCAACATGCTAATTCATATTATAAACATACTAGCAACATGCTAATTCATACTAAATTCATGCTAACAACATGCTAGTTTATACTAGAAACATGCTAGCAACATGCTAATTCATACTAGAACAATGCTAATAAAATGGTAATTTATGCTAGAAATATGCTAGCAACATGCTAATTCATACTAGAACCATGCTAATTTATGTTAGCAACTGTCTAGCAACTACTCAAAACACCTTAGCAACTGCCTAGTAACATCTTAGCAACCACCTAGCAACGCCTTAGCAGCCGCCTAGCAACCACTCGGAACACCCGAGCAACCACCCAGCAACACCTTAGCAATGACCTAGCAATGCCTTAGCAACCACCTATCAGCGCCTTAGCAACCGCCTAGCAAGGACTTAGAACACCCTAACAACCACCTAGCAACCCCTTAGTAACAACCCAGAACACCTTAGCAACCACCTAGCAACACCTTAGCAACCACCCAGAACACCCTAACAACCGCCTAGCAACACCTTAGCAACCACTCAGAACACCCTAGAAGCCACCTTGCAACATCTTAGCAACCACATAAAACACCCTAGCAACCCCCTAGCAACTACCCAGAACACCCTAGCAATGCCTTAGCAACCACTCAGAACACCTTAGCAACGGCCTAGCAAAGTCTTAGCAACCACCTAGAAAACCCTAGCAACCAACTAGCAATGCCTTAGCAACCACTCTGAACAACCAAGCAACCACCTAGCAACACTGTAACAACTACTTGGAACACTATAGCAACCGCCTAGCAACGCCTTAGCCACCACTCAAAACACCCTAGCAATGTCTTAGCAACCACTCAGAACACCTTAGCAACCGCCTAGCAACGTTTTGGCAACCACATAGAAAACCCTAGCAACCAACTAGCAATGCCTCAGCAACCACTCAGAACAACCAAGCAACAACCTAGCAACACTTTAACAACTACCTGGAACACCTTAGCAACCACTCAGAACACCCTAGCAACCACTTAGCAACACCTTAACAACCAGTCAAAACACCCTAGCAACCGCCTAGCAACACCTAAGCAACCACTAAGAACACCCTAGCAACCATTCAGAACATCCTAGCAACCACTTAGCAACGCCTTAGCAACCACTATCAACCCCTTATCAACTGCCTAACTAGAAACATGCTAACCTGTATGTAGTCAAGACTTTCAATTATTTAAACTTTGAAACTGCTTCAAACTTTCAGACGAGGCTTTCTCCAGCCACCATAGAGCTTATCCACGACCTTCACTCGTCTAGTTATTCATTCATTCATTCATTTTCTTTTCGGCTTAGTCCCTTTATTAATCTGGGGTCGCCACAGCGGAATGAACCGCCAACTTATCCAGCATATGTTTTACGCAGCGGATGCCCTTCCAGCTGCAACCCATTTCTGGAAAACATCCATACACTCTCATTCACACTCATACACTACGGACAATTTAGCTTACCCAATTCACCTATACCGCATGTCTTTGGACTTGTGGGGGAAACCAGAACAACCGGAGGAAACCCACGCCAACACGGGGAGAACATGCAAACTCCACACAGAAATGCCAACTGATGGCTCGAACCAGCAACCTTCTTGCTGTGAGGCGATCGTGCTACCCACTGCGCCACCGTGAGGCCCTTTTCCAGTTATTATTATTATTATTATTATTATTATTATTATTAGTGCTGCACGGTATTGGAAGAATCTAACATTGTGATATTTTTTATTCTCGATATGAATACAGTTTCACCAGATGAGTTGAGTAACTCTATGGAAAGACTTTATGATCATAGATAGATGGGGATGATTCTGTAGAGGAGTGCGTAACGTGATAAACAATCTACCAGCATAGATACATTCAACAAAGGAAAAGATACTAATGAAATCAACACTGCTTTATTGTTTTCCGAGGAGTCGAACTGTATTCAGGTGTACAGTGATTGAAGAATCAAATGCCAAATAATACTGCACAGTCTCGTTTTATGAACAGTTCAGTAAAATCTATCCTTGTTCATTTGTCAAAGTTACAAATGGTGCAGTTACTTACGCCTGACTGCTTTAAAAACCCTCACACACAGTCACAGGCCTCAAAACACTTGCCAAATGATGAATGATAATCCAGACTTAACATTACATATACTGAAATGATATATTGTGCAGGCCTAATTATTATTATTATTAATATTAATGAAACAATGTGAAGTATGTTCCCTGCTTTAGTACAATATCTCTTTATGTTCAAATGCAGCGTGATCATATATTTAAAGTAATAATCATGTATTTTTAAATATACAAATATATATAAATATATAAATAAATGCCCAAATTGTATTTGTTGGACACATATTTATGTGTGGCCTCACAGTGGCGCAATGGGTAGCACGATCGCCTCACAGTAAGAAGGTCGCTGGTTCGAGCCTCGGCTGTGTCAGTTGGCATTTCTGTGTGGAGTTTGCATGTCCTTCCCTTTGTTGGCGGGGGTTTCCGGTTTCCCCCACAAGTCCAAAGCTAAATTATCCGTAGTGTATGAGTGTGAATGAGTGTGTGTGGATGTTTCCCAGTGATGGGTTGCAGCTGGAAGGGCATCCGCTGTGTAAAACATGTGCTGGATAAGCTGGCGGTTCATTCCGCTGTGGCGACCCCAGATTAATAAAGGGACTAAGCCGAAATTAAAATGAATGAATATTTATGTATCATAAACATATGGCTATATATGGCTGTATATACTAAACCAAGACACTAAACTCAAACAATCTTTGCTTGATATGAAAGCACACTGCACTACAACATCTCTATTTGAATCGAAGTGCTATTAGCAACGACAGAAGGATCTTCACAATGTGAGTCTTTTAAAAGCAGTCAGAAGCGTCCCTGATTTAATCACACGAGCCTAAAATACACACGACACGCTAACAGTTCACAGATCAGTTATAATGGAGACGATGAAAATCCCGACATCCAGTGATAAAACCAACAACAGCTCCGACTGATTCAGTCAGCGAGTGATCCAGTCAAACCCATGATGCAGAGTGATTCATACGAGTCATTTGTTCAGTGAGTCAGATGACACCGATCGCTCAAGACCGCGTTCCCCGAAAGCATCGCAAGAAAAAGTCGATCATAAAAATAGCCGTGCGACTGATCTTAACGTTACCGTCGGTCTCCCAAACACATCGCGACTGAAGTAGCACTTAAAAACCATCAGATCTGCGAGTGATCTGGAGGAATCATTCAAGCCGAGCATCGTAAGAAGATGAAGATATGAAGACAAACCGCAGATTACAGCTGAAGCTTTACTCAAGCGCAGTCCCATACAGAAATATGATACGCGGCCATATATCAACATATATATAAAGCTGTAGCTAATATACTATATGAACATACACGAAGCCTGTATTTGTGCTTGCAATGGCTGAACGGTGAACGTATGTAAAGGCCAGTTTTGCGCTATTTTGAAATATACGTTGCATATTTGACTTATATTTTATAAATGTGAAAGCTAAACGTGGACTTGCATGTCATTGATGTCATTTGCATTGATTGCCGTATATCGGATTTCTATATGGGGTGTGATTATAATGAACGCTTCTGTGCTTTATTGTGCGCTCTATTACTCATATTTTAGCGAGTTCATGAATGAAATCATCACAAATGGCAGAAGACAAACAAACAAACACAGAAATGCACGTCTGAGCCAAATGACTGAATAAAACAACCAATTAAAGAAGGTAAATAAAATGAAATATGCTCGAAAGACTGGGGGAAAATCGGGGAATGGGGATAAACTCTGAAAATAAATAAATATATAAATAAATAATGGAAGAATCTGTCAGAAGCTTACACAGGTATGCAGGAAAAGCATCCGTGTGTTGAGCTTTTATTATGTATATCCTGTTCTTCAATCTTAAGGGTTTTTCCAGCTGTTTTGTGTCTCAGTCTGCAGATTCAGCTGCTTTATAGAGACTCGTCTTTTTATTTCTGAAGATTTATTTTTTGGGCTTTTTTTTACCTTTATTGACAGGACAGTAGCTAGACAGGAAGTGATGTTAGAGAGAGAGAGAGAGAGAGAGAGGGATATACAGGATTAGGAAAGCTCCACGAGCCGGGACTCGAACTCGGGACGCCTGAATCTCATTGGCTCAATAATATCTGCGCTGACCAATAGACGATCAGCACAGACTATACAGGCTCTGACTCTCTTTATTATCCACTAATAATGTCAATCTGTCTTTATTTTCAGCACAGAATTAATTACACTCAACATCCTCACACACGTCACATACGAACACAAGCAGGAACACAAACACATTCAACATCACACAAATCACATTAAAAACAACACAATTCAGCCTTTACTCAAAATCAAACCTCAGAGTTTCATATTATAACAGCACAAATCACATTTAACACACATTTATCCACACTCCAGGTTTCCTGAAATGTCTTTTTAATGACAGAAGCTGAATTTTAAAAAAATGTTTTAAGGGAACAATTTTCAATAATGATTTATTTTTGTTTAATTCTCATTTGATAAATCTCATTCAGTTCTCTTTGTGGTTTACCTACAATTACACATGATTTTTACTCCTCAATACACTGGCAATAGTCAATAATAATAGTATA
This sequence comes from Danio choprae, assembly GCA_903798125.1. Lineage (NCBI taxonomy): Eukaryota > Metazoa > Chordata > Actinopteri > Cypriniformes > Danionidae > Danio > Danio choprae. Next base: position 34,756 of record CAIGQW010034266.1, read on the forward strand.
TTAATAATAATAATTAATGTTACAAGACACAAAACTCTCAACCAAATTTTTATGAAGCATCTCCAAAATACTCACAAAAAAAGTGTTGAAACCTCCTAATAATAAATATTAATCTCTGCTTTGCTTTTTATAAAATATACTCTATATTTACAGCAAATTATCAATTTATTATCTATAAAATACTAAAATCTTTCGTCATCCTCTATTTGATGTCCATCAAGAGCTTCAAACCCTTAAATAAAGTCTAGTTTATTCCTAATATTCATAAATCTTCTTGATTTATTCAAATTAATCTCCATTAACTCATTTTACATTCATTCATTCATTTTCTTTTCGGCTTAGTCCCTTTATTAATCTGGGGTCGCCACAGCAGAATGAACCGCCAACTTATCCAGCATATATTTTTACGCAGCGGATGCTTTTCCAGCCGCAACTCATCACTGGGAAATTTACAGTAATTTTGAAGCAAATTTATAAAACTATAGGATAAGATCTCTCCTGTTACAGTTTTGTTAAACTGGCCAATCAGTGTTGTTTCATCTGCATATTTAAATCAGTTAAACATGATTGCTGAATGCTGGACTGGTGTTGATTGCTAATTTTTACATGAGATAATGATTATTGGGTGTAACATTCAGAAAGCGACTCCATATATGGTTATATTTCAGCACTCTGGAAATAAACAGACTCTCAGTAGCAGAAAATCGAGTTTTGGCACGATTGTGTTTTGTGTGTTTTTGAGAAGTTACAGCGAGTGTTCGTAAACTTGCTCACATACAGAACTATGTCAAATCAAGATACTTTATTTAACCCGGCCGTATGTGTGTGACTGTCGTGTTCATTCAGCAATGACTTTGCAGAAGAAATCATGTTTTTTCTGTATTTTTGAGTCATAAATCCAACTCATAAACTCACATCTGAGCTGAAAATCATTTATTTGACTGTCAGAAGTTCAGCATAGTTTCTGTTTCAGCAAAACACAACAAACTGAACTTAATAGCAGAAATCATTCAGAGCTTATTTTGGTGAAAGAGATAAAATCATTTTGTGTTTGAAACAGAGAAGAGAAGATTCAGATGAACTGAAAACATGTGACGGGCTGTCCCACTGAATGACATAGGGATTATTTATTATCATTGAAGATGAAAAATCTGTTGATCACAGAAATAATTCATTCATACATTTTCTTTTCGGCTTAATCCCTTTACTAATCTGGGGTTGCCACAGCGGAATGAACCGCCAACTTATCCAGCATATGTTTTACGCAGCGGATGCCACCCATGTTTTACGCAACCCATTACTGGGAAACATCCATACACACTCATTCACACACATACACATACACATATTTAAATTACCCAATTCACCTATAGCGCATGTCTTTGGACTTGTGGGAGCACCCGGAGGAAACCCACGCCAACACGGGGAGAACATGCAAGCTCCACACAGAAATGCCAACTGACCCAGCCGAGGCTCGAACCAGCGACCTTCTTGCTGTGAGGCGATCGTGCTACCCACTGCACCACCATGAGGCCCCACAGAAATAAAAAAAAAAAATTTTAATACAAAAAAACCTCTGAATATGATCTTCAAAAATATATACTTATTATAGATATACTATTTTTCTAATATGATTTAATATTGAACAACATCCACAGTAATGCTAAAGTAGGCAGTAAATTTGTATACAGTTTGTTAGTAAATGACACAACTGTGCTGTTTTATCAATGGGAGCTTAATAAATCTACAGATTTGAGTTGTTGTGTTTTTTTATTATTTAGATCAGCTGATATTTTCCCAAGATCCAGTTATTCAGATTCTTTTCTTCTTGCTCTGTTTGTTCCACACAGGTGTACATGTAGTTCAAAAAATGTATGGCTGTTCTTGGGATGAGGAGACAGGAGATGTGGATGGTTTTGATGAATATGGATATGATGGAGAGGACTTTATTTCTCTTGATTTAAAAAACCTGAGATACATTAACACAGTGCCAGAGGCCCTTATTACTCAAGTAAATTGGAACAATGACAAAGCTTTTCTGGAACGAATAAAACAATACAGAACACAGATATGCATTGAATGGCTAAAGAAGTACCTGCGGTATGGAGAGAGCACTATAGACAGAGAAGGTACAGCAGTTCTACAGTTTCAATCTTAGAAATAAAATCATGTAATTTGCTGAATTTACAATTACAATTTACTCTCTCTCTTTCTCTCAGTCTCTCCTCAGGTGTCTCTGCTGCAGAAATCTTCTTCTTCTCCAGTCGTGTGTCATGCTACAGGCTTTTACCCCAGTGGAGTAAAGATCTCCTGGCAGAAAAATGGACAAGATCATGATGAGGATGTGGATCTTGGTGAACTTATCCCCAATGAAGACGGAACCTTCCAGAAGACCAGCACTCTCGATGTTAAACCTGAGGAGTGGAAGAAGGACAAGTTCAGCTGTGTGGTGGAGCATCAGGGGGAGACCATAAGAAAGATTCTGACAGGGAAAGAGATCAGGACTAACGAGGGTAATGAAAATTAAATTAGTGAAATATAAATGTAATCCCTTATTTGTTCCTCACCTTTGTGACTGTATTGTGTTTGGACCATAAATTCCATAAGTTCTTTGTAATTAAACATAGACCAGTGAATAATTAAAACATATATTTATGGACAAATTAAGAAGTACAAATTATTTCATTATTTCATTTACACCCCTGTGAGTGACTTGATGTTGCTTTTTGTCTGACTGCATTACTGAAATCAGAACATGGATGGGTAATAATTTCTTGTAGGGGAGCAAATGAAAAACTGAAGTTATACTCATTGACCCCCGTCATCATGTTTCTAAGGCTGGTCTGGTGTCTGACTTTTATGGCTCTGATTTTGAAATCCAGGCTCGAGTGAGGAACCTTGGAGTTGTTTTCGATACAAACTTGTCTTTTGATTCTTTTATCTAAAACACTGTTAAAACCTCATTTTTTCATCTCAGACATACTGCAAGGATGTACTTTACAGTTGCAAAAAAAAAAGATAAATTCTTTTGTTATCTCATGGTTAGAATATTCATGCTGTTTTAGCTGTTGTTTTTAATTCTACTCTTATTAAGCTCCAGTATGTACAAAATTCTGCTGCTGGGGTTTTAACGGGCACAAGGATTGGATGTCACATTTCGCCAATATCAGAATCCCTGCATTGGCTCCCAGTTAAATTTAGAGTGGATTTTAAAATCATGATGCTTACTTTTAAAGCTCTACATGGCCTGGCACCGCATTACATCACTGAATTGTTACATCTATAAACACCTATTCATAGATTACCTTCCTCTCAGTCAAACTTGCTCGTTGTACCTCACACAAATCTCAGATTTATAGGTAATCAGGCTTTTTCTTCCTATGCCCCAGTCCTCTGGAATTCTCTGCCTCCTGAACTTAGGGAAATTCAGAATTATGATACTTTTAAAATTCACTTGAAGATGTACTTTTTTACTTTTACTTGTTGATTTTTAAAGGTGCTATATAAAATAAAGTTTATTATTATTATTATTATATACACGTGTGCTGCTGATTATAATCACAGATGATGTTGATTTTTAAGGAGTGATAAGTAGCATGATCAAGCTTTTTTTTCTAAACGAGTGTTTTTTTGTGTTGATATTTTTCAGAATCAGTTCCCATTGGCTTGATTGTTGGAGTTCTTGCTGTTGTGCTTCTGTTGGTTGTCATTGCTGTTGCTGGATATATGGTGTATCAGAAGAAAAAAGGTAAGAATAAATTCACATGACACGATCTCCAAAGATTCCTAAAAATGGGCATGGCTTAAGTTCAGTTTTCTAAGGCCATACAAAGTCTTAAATTTGTCAAAAGCAATTATAAAAAGTGAAATGTGAGCGGCTTAAATTAAATTCAGACTGAATAAAATTTTACTAATTATTAGTATTAGTTTTGATAACATTTAGTTTTCCTGATTGTATAAAAATGTATAGGCAGCTTTTCTCAGTGAATTTGGTGTTGACCTTTTTATTGAATGAAATTGCTAACCTTTCACCTTTTGCTTGTTTTTCAGGCTTTAAACCAGTCAGCGGTGAGTTCCTCAAATGCTGAAAATAAATGATAATGAACTCATCATGATGCATCAATTGTAGTATCTTCATATATCTAAATTTCAAATGTAAAGTTTTTATAATGTAAACTAATACAGTGAATATAGATATATGCTTTGTACTGAAACACTGTGTGTAGAGCATAAGAATATAACATTGTTTGCAGATTTAGAGATGACTGCTGTATTTATGAGTCTGAAGTCTTATTGTAATGCTTTTCTGTGTTTCAGGTTCTGATGACGGATCAAACAGCTCTGCTCATGCAGTTCCACAAGCATAAAGATGTAAGTGTTAAAGCTATTTATCAGGGTAAGCATATTAGAATTGTGAAATTAATTAAATGTAAAGTGGTTCTTTTTAGGAGACCGGCTGTGTGGGAGAGATGAAGATGAAGAAATGATGCTTGTCACACTGTTGATCTAGCTTACAAAAATGCACATGAACACACACGCACACACTTTCACACACACACATACAAACACACACGCACACACACTTGTGGGGATCATAGACCTCTGGGAGAGATCTGTCTAATGGTTGTAGGTGATTTATGTCTATAAGGAAAAAAAATTGTTTCTTCAAGTTTTTCTTCATTTTATTGTTTTATTATCATGTACAAATACTTCATATTGATCACAAATCTTGAACTATAAAAAAATTAGTTGTCTGACGTTGTCTTTACTGATAGAAGAAAACAGCACACAAGTTATTGATTGGCATGGCTGATGAATTTGTGAAAGGCTGATAGATTAGTAATGTCAGCACTGAGCATAATGGGAAAAAAATTGCAGTATAATTAAATCAATTTCAGTCTGTGTTGATTCTAGAAGTCATTTTCTCTAGATATAAATAAATTAAGGGATGTTATTTAAACATCTTTAATTAAGCTTTTAGAAATGGTATAAATGCAGTAATTTGGGGCATTGGTCATGTCTATCAATGAAAGTAATCAACCAACATGTGGGCTTCATACTGTGTTCCTCTGTGGGGTCTTCTTCGGTTTGTATATTTTCTTCTGTTTTATTTCTTTATTTTTAAATGATTTACAGTTGTAGTACAGAGTAATAGTTGATTTCTGTTTTAAATAATTGTTCATTCAGTACTATTAAACTTTTACATCAATATCCAAACAGTAGATTAAAACATATTTTCCTTTTATTGAGGTTGTGCATTTAAATTAAGTGAATGTGTTGTGTATTAGCTGACTTAAAAAAAACTGTAATGTATTGATTCTTTTGAAATAAATAAATAAACCTCATTCAAAGGAACATGAAGTCATGAATGTCTTTCACTCTTGTACTCAGACAGCAGAATTTGTCATCAGAATCTATTAATTAACTTGTACTTAATGTGCAGCTGAATATTAGAGAAATACAGACAACAGATGCTCAACTAAATGAATCCTTCATGAAGCTGATATTGTTCAGATAAGAAACAATTGTTAAAGAGATAAAAGTTCTGTCATTTACTTCTTCAATAAACAAATTAAAATGTCCTCTTTAATGAATAAATACATAAAGGTATCCATAAACTAATACATATGCATCAAGCACTCAAACATATAATGATTGGTGGAAATTAATATAATTATGACACTCATTTACACACATTTGAATGATGTTATTTCAACTAAACAGTCAATTGAAACCCAAGAGCTAAAGTAATTTTGAACCAATGGGATGAAATCAATTTTATTTGAATCATCTTCTGAATTTTACTCTTGTTGAACCGGTCAATCTTAACTTAATTTGGACATTATTGTTTTATATGTAACATGGACTAGTAAAAGACACTGATCTCAGAACTGTAGTTATAGTATTGCTCATTGAGTGAAGAAACTCTTCAGCACATGAGTAACCCACTAAGTTTTCAAACTAAGTAAAGATTAAACTCAAACAAGGTTTCATCTTTACTTAAACCACTTAAAATTCTTACTTTTTTTTTAAACAATTTATTTGTGTGATTATTTCATTAACTTATAAATGACTGGCATAACTAACTGGGAATGAATGTAATTGCTTTGGATTGAATTAAAAGGGAAAATATTGAGAGTAAGTGTAACCTTAAACAACTAATTTGAACAGTTTTTTTAATGTTTTGCAGATGTGCTTGCTTTAACATATACAGTACTTTAGGTTACGATCCACATTAAAACACATACATGGAGAACATTGAAAACTAATACTGTTTTTTTTTTCATTGTAGATTAAACATAATGTGTAAATTCATTTAGCCGTGTGTGTGAGTCTTTGGACTATTGTCACATTCTTAGATTTATGTAAATCTCTAAGCAAATATTCTGGCTGTTGCTAAAGTGCTTCCCGTCACCAAAAAAGCCTATTAAAAATAACCTGCTGCACTCAATTCTACCCAGCAACTACTTCTCTGTCCTATTAAACACCATTGACCATGCATCAGCTGGAATGACACACTTACAGAAGGTCTTTTAGTTTAAAATGTTAAGAATAAAATAATGTTTGATTTTAGGCCTCAAGCTTAAAAAGCTATCATTCATAACTTTTGTGTTACTGAATGTGTCATAATTACTGAACTTCCTTAATTCAATGATAATGAGATGCATGGGCTTGAATCATAAGATTATTTAATAGAAACTGTCTATATCATTGCAATAACTAAAATTTAAGATAAATATATCTTAAAAAATACATTTCACTACAGAAATGACAAAAAAACAACAACTATGATTTGAATTTGGAATCATATGGAGTACCGTGATAATGAGACATTATGTAAATCTGCCTTCCCTCACTTAACTAATATATTTTAATCAATTCTAGACTAATAAACCAAACTATTAGACCAACAAATAAGCACACTGGTTTACCCAAAAGCATTTGTTCTATGACAACATGTTACTCTTTATGTTTTTAGCCAGATGTAGCCAAAGATTGTGAAATATTTCCAGTTCAATTCAGTGTCCTAAACTAAAACTATTTAATGACAATAAATGTTTGTTTCAATTTTAAAAGAGTTAAATCTATGTAAAAGATTGTGTTTTATAAAATGTGTTTTATAATAAAAGCATTCTCAATTCCTTGGACACTGTGGAAATTAATTATTTTGTAAAGTTTGTACAATTATTTTGAGTATTTTAAACGAACAAACAAGAAAAGGTAAAGTTAGTTTGGCGTTTGACATTCATTAGACATTTGGTTTCAAGCCAATTAAATTCTTTGCTCCTGTTATAGTTTGAGCCAAAAATATGTC
>CAIGQW010034268.1:0-10018 GCA_903798125.1 Danio choprae
CCTGTCGCTTTTGGGACAAGGAAAAGTGCAAGAGAAACATCAAGAACTATCCAAAGCTGAACGTCTGTGCAGTGACTTTTAGCTATTTCACCTCTTGAACATCAAAACATCTCCGGTTTCTGACATGAAGCAACAAAAACACATTAACCCTTGTGTACTGTTCAAATGGACTCCCCTTTGGTTATGTTGGTGGCTGTTTTTGTCCCATTGACTTTCATTATAATCAAATTTTTTGATTGCAAAGCCATGACAGCAAACAATCATGCAATCTTGACTTGCTGGTTTTCCCTGTTGGCTTTATTTAGATTTTCTCAGACATATCAAGGTAAGTGTGCAAAGCTCTCTCTCGCTCTCTCTCGCTCTCTCTCGCTCTCTCTCGCTCCCTCTCGCTCCCTCTCGCTCCCTCTCGCTCTCTCTCCAATCAATAAATGTGATTATAATGGAAGTCAATGAGGGCAAAAACAGCCCCCAACATAACCAAAGATTAGTACATTTGCCCGGAGTGCATTGAGTCTTGCATTTTCCCAAAATATGCGTCAAAATAAGGTTTGTCACCAACAATCACACCATTTGCTGAAACAGAGTAAGTTGTGGTCAGATTAAGACTCGAAATCACCCCAGAGTGGATGTAAACATCAACAGCACACAAGGGTTAAAATATCTCTGATTTCTAACATCAAGCAGCAAAATCCATCCAGATCATTGTTAACTGTGGTGGTTTTTCTGTGTTTTCTCAGCGGATGGTGAGCGCTCAGAGTCTGGAGGAGGATGATGTGGAGTAAAGCCTGATCTTCAGTCTCCTGTTAATTTCTTCACTTCATTCCTGCTTTTGCACATCCATCCTGACCACTGTTTATAGCCTGCAGTTTCACACGTCAATTAAATATGCCCCTATTCTTCTTCCAAACATGATGTCTTACCACACAATCACAGGTTTTTGAATACAGGCGAAGAGTTTTCTATATTTTTGGGGGGGAATTATAAAGGCCATGAGTTTGTATGTTATGGATTAAAGCACAAAACATATCATTTCTGGATGTTTCTGACATGTAAGAACAGCTTTCGTCATTGTTTTTGCAGTGCTTTTGTTTTGTTTCAGAATCACATTGAAATTATGAGTGTTAAATAATAGATTTCTTAGTATTCATTAAATAATTTAATCAAGAATGCCTTTCATTGCCATTATTTTTGTGTGTGCTTGTGTTCGAGGATGTTGCTGTATGTTTGATTGCAGTGATCTTCCTCTAGGAGGCAGTGCAAACACACTGATCATCTGCTGCACACTCGAGGCTTGTGGTTGTTACTTGAACTGATTTAATGTTAAAGCAGACCTGTTTAAATACTGTTAACATGAGCTTCAAAACTCATATTGTAATGTTTTTTTTCCCTTCAGTATTCTATTATGAAATACACTTACTGGCCACTTTATTAGGTACACCTGTCCAACTGCTCGCAAATTTTTAATCAGCCAATCACATGGCAGCAACTCTGTGCATATAGGCATGTAGACATGGTCAAGACGATCTGCTGCAGTTCAAAGCGAGCATCAGAATGGGGAAGAAAGGGGATTTGGGTGACTTTGAATGTGGCATGGCTGTTGGTGCCAGACGGGCTGGTCTGAGTATTTCAGAAACTGCTGATCTACTGGGATTTTCACGCACAACCATCTATAGGGTTTACAGAGAATGGTCTGAAAAAGAGGAAATATCCAGTGAGCGGCAGTTCTGTGGGCGCAAATGTCTTGTTGATGTCAGAGGAGAATGGCCAGACTGGTTCCAGCTGATAGAAAGACAACAGTCACTCAAATAACCACTCGTTACAACCGAGGTCTGCAGACGAGCATCTCTGAATGCACAACACGTCCAACCTTGAGGCGGATGGGCTACAGCAGCAGAAGACCACACCGGGTGCCACTCCTATCAGCTAAGAATGTCATTATGGACCAAAATCTCTGAGGAATATTTCCAGTACCCTGTTGAATCTATTACATGAAGGATTAGGCAGTTCTGAAGGCAAAAGGGGGTCCACTAAGGTGTACCTAATAAAGTGGCCTGTGAGTGTGTACAAGTGCTTAATTAGAATTTTACAAAACAATGCATTTGAGTCTTGTTTCAATGTGGAATATAAACTAAGGCTAAAATATTTTTGGCCTTAGTTTATAAGGATCTTTTTTTAATTTTTAAAAGTTTGACATTCTTGAGACTGGGATTAGAAACCTAAGAAACAATTAAAAGTCAAAAATAAATAAAAAGCACCTGCAAGGCCTGCAATTTAATTCATTCTCTTTTCTTCGGCTTAGTCTCTGATTTATCAGAGGTCGCCACCATGGAATTTAACCACCAACTATTCCAGCATATGTTTTACGCAGTAGATGCCCTTCCGGCTGCAACCCAGTACTGGGAAACACCCATACACACATTCAAAATTTGTAAATGCAAGCAATTCTTTTGGAAATTAATAGTAAATGTAAATACAGTATGTTAATATTTTTAAGCTTTAATGTTCATTTTTGTTGTCCAGGGTGCTTTAAGAGGCTATTTTCACTATTAAACCATGTACTTTATTGAAATCTGACACTTATATATATTTTCAGTTACTAAGTTGATATGTTTAGGTGTTTGTACTTACAGTAAATGCTTTAATTAAAGTGAAAAGTGCATTACAGAAATTAAAAGTGAATGTCCCAAATCTAAAAACGCGTTAAAAGCCAAATCCTGAGGTTTACTATTGCCTGAAAGCTGATTTTATTAAACCGCTAATGACAGGGATGTGTAAAACAGACATAATTCTGCAGTTCTACAAATAGACACCTTTGTTTATAGACACCTTTTGCACTATAGACACTTTCCTAATCACTCCATGTCTCTTGGAAACACTGTGCATTTTAAATTGTGCTTCATTCAGGTGAGTGGGCGCAGTGGGTAGCACAATCGCCTCACAGCAAGAAGGTCGCTGGTTCGAGCCTCGGCTGGGTCAGTTGTCATTTCTGTGTGGAGTTTGCATGTTCTCCCTGTGTTGGCGTGGGTTTCCTCCGGGTGCTCCGGTTTCCCCCAGTCCAAAGACATGCGCTATAGGTGAATTGGGTAAGCTAAATTGTGTATGTGTGTGAATGAGTGTATGTGGGTGTCTCCCAGTGATGGGTTGCAGCTGGAAGGGCATCCGCTGCGTAAAACATGCTGGATAAGTTGGCGGTTCATTCCACTGTGGCGACCCCTGATGAATAAAGGGACTAAGCCGAAAAGAAAATGAATGAATGAATGAAAATAAGTATTTTTTCATATTTTTGTGGTCATTACATTATAGATATAAAACTGTAATAACTTACACATTTGTACATTTGTAAATAAACAATAGTATGATAAGCACATTGACAGAAATGTAGGAAGTATTTTTAAGTAATAACCACACTTACAACAATAACCATCCAACAAGCTAATCCAGCACAAATGAGTGCTTAAAATGTCACTAAAATGCAGTATTTTAACCTCATAATTAATATTTGAACCTCATAATAACTGCAAAAAGGTCCACTTTCACTACGGGCCTGGGCATTATACCACAAAATATACCTAATATGTGAACGCGCTCTATCATATTGCACGTGCACGCTTTTATGTCCGGGAGCGTTGCGTTAAACGGAAGTAGTCGCGCTAATAGTAAATTAACGAATCTGCGTTTATAAGTGGGTGAAGTAATATTAACAAACAAAACCGTGTGACGACGACGATGATGATGATGATGATACCTATGGATGATACAGTTAACGCTCGTGAGGAGGATAACCTCAGGATTTGCTGAAGTTAACCAGGTTAGTGGAGCGGATCTTTTAAACTCTCTTAGTGGTCCTAATTAGCAGTTAGCAAAAACAGTTACAGGTTTACAGCTGTTTCCGTTTGTGCTGGGTTATGCATGTGAAATGTATTTATCAGGGATTTTGCTATGTATGTATGTATATATTATTGTACCATACACAAGCAAAACCTAAGTTTAGTTAATTGACAGGTGCGCTAATTTACATCATAATGAATTGAGAAGATTGTCAGATACCATGTTTATAAAGGGAATATAAGACTGTTGATTTAAATGTGTCAATTCGCATATGGAAACAGTATAAAGTGTTTATTGCAAAATATGAATACATATTAGCATTGGGAAATATTCTGAATGGTGGTCAGAGCTCTTTTGTCATGATTTTGTTGTTGCTGTTCTCTGATTGGTGGATATTTCTCGCATTCTCTGCAGCATCATGTGTAATATCATCTTCATGAGGAATTCAGGCAATTCTGTTGGTGAAAAGTATTATTTAACTACAACAATCTAATCAGGATGATGCCTATTTAGCTAAAACAATAATGCATATCCTAGTGTCAACAGTGTTGGGCAGTATTTATGATACATGTATTGGCCTAAAATCAAAATCTCGATTTAATTGAACATTCATTCATTCATTTTCCTTCGGCTTAGTCCCTTTATTAATCTGGGGTCCCCACAGTGGAATGAAACGCCAACTTATCCAGCATATGTTTTACGCAGCGCATGCCCTTCCAGCTGCAACCCATCACTGGGAAACATCCATACACACTCATTCATACACATACACTACGGACAATTTAGCTTACCCAATTCACCTATACCGCATTTGTTTGGAATTGTGGGGGAAACCGGAGCACCCGGAGGAAACCCACGCCAACACAGGGAGAACATGCAAACTCCACACAGAAATGCCAAGTGACCCAGCCAGGGCTCGCACCAGCGACCTTCTTGCTGTGAGTCGATTGTGCTACCCACTGCGCCACCGTGCTGCCCCGATTAATTGAACATTTTAACTCAATTACGATTAATGAACGATTATTTTATTTATTTATTAATTTCCTGCCTCTGTGTCGAGTTTCTTCGCGGGTGTTTTGTTTTTTCTGAACGCTATCTTAATGTACAAGTAGCTCAAACTCGCTCATTCAGAGGCGGGAACCGGCGGACGTGCAACAGCTTTAATCATGAGGTAAACACAAAACAAAAGTTTCTATCTGGAGCTCCTTCACGGGACTCCACACATATGTAAACACTCACTCGTCATCACTACCAAACCGACCAGTCACAGAGCTTACGCTACGCATCGTCGAGACGTGCAGCCACGCGAAGGCTGCGCCAGACCACACACATGTGCTCGACGCAGAAGTGTAAATCAGCCTTAACAAAGTGAGGTCACGTGACTCCACACACAGTAGAGAAAACACTTTGACCTATTGACCTATAATAGGTACTGAATGTCGATTTCGATTACTTTTCGATTAATCGCCCAGCCTGTATTTCAAATGTGTATTTCAAATACAAAATGGTATTTTGTATATGATAGGGTTTATGAAAATGGCTTAATATTTTGTATCGAAATACTTTAGTGTCTTGTATTTGCACACAGTATATGCACACAGACCTTTAATTTCAGCCAGCCAGCCAGCCAGCCTCAGTGCTTCCGGTGAACTGTCTTTCCATTAAAAAATTGGTACAATTAAAATTGAACAATTAAAAATCTGTGAGTGGGTCTCAGACGGGACAAGAAGCACTACATTAAATTCAGTTTCCGCCACCATGTCTTTAAAATATGATTTACCACAGTATTTTCAATGAGGTTTCTGCACTCGCCTGCTGCTACGGACGGTGCTTGCGGTTACATGGCTTTTCATCTCGTTTAACAACTAAATGAATGCTTAAGTCTATTTAACTGAATGTATTTTAATGACATCACAACATCAGTGCTGTAAAAGTAACCTTATGAAATTGAATACAGTCACATTAAGCTTTAAGCTTATGTTACTGTGGGCCTCACAGTGGCGCAGTGGGTAGCACATTCGCCTCACACCAAGAAGTCGCTGGTTCAAGCCTCGGCTGGGTCAGTTGTCGTTTCTGTTTGGAGTTTGCATGTTCTCCCCGTGTTGGCATGGGTTTCCTCCGGGTGCTCCGGTTTCCCCCACAAGTCCAAAGACATGCAGTATAGGTGAATTGGGTAGACAAAAATTGTCCGTAGTGTATGAGTGTGAATGGGTGTGTATGGATGTTTCCCAGAGATGGGTTGCAGCTGGAAGGGCATCCGCTGCGTAAAACATATGCTGGATAAGTTGGCGGTTCATTCCGCTGTGGCGACCCCAGAATAATAAAGGGACTAAGCCGAAATGAAAATGAATGAATGAATTATGTTACTGTTATAAACATTAAGCACCGGAAGTTTATCATTGGCTGAAAAACACTAGCTGTGCATATAGCCCATTGCTATCAATGAGTTTGTTACGACGCTGTGGAGGAATATTTGCAGAACGCTGATCTTTGCAGAATTGCTGTAATTAAGCCACATTAGAGGGTTTTCTAGCATGAAACACCTTTTTAAGGTCATGCCACAGCATCTCAATTGGATTCAGGTCAGGACTTTGACTAGGCCACTCCAAAGTCTTCGTTTTGTTTTTCTTCAGCCATTCAGAAGGGGACTTGCAAACACTTTTTCACACTCTTCTATGTACATTTGTATTTAGTTGTCCCTTAGTAATAAAAATCTTCACTTAAAAACTGCATGATGTGTTTACTTGCAGTGTTGTTTGAATAAATATATATATATTTCACAAACATGAAAAAAGATTTTACAAAATAATTAATGGGAAAACACTTTTTCCACACCACTGTATGTTTGATCGGTTCTTTGTTTATTTGTTCTCCTTGCAGGAAATTCTTCTTATTTTCAAAAACATCCATATGAAACAAGTTTGCAAGAGTTTGCATTTTTTTCAGGATCCCATTGTTGTGTGAATGAGTGGCCAAAACTTTTCTCTCCGTCTCTCTTTGCTGCTGTAATGTGCAGTGATGTAACATTCATTCATTCATTTTCATTTCGGCTTAGTCCCTTTATTAATCCGGGGTCGCCACAGCGGAATGAACCGCCAACTTATCCAGCATATGTATTACGCAGCGGATGCCCTTCCAGCCGCAACCCATCTCTGGGAAACATCCATACACACTCACTCATTCACACACACACACACACACACACACACACATACACTCATACACTACGGACAATTTAGCTTACCCAATTCACCTGTACCGCATGTCTTTGGAATTGTGGGGGGAAACCGGAGCACCCGGAGGAAACCCACGCAAACACGGGGAGAACATGCAAACTCCACACAGAAATGCCAACTGACCCAGCCGGGGCTCGAACCAGCGACCTTCTTGCTGTGAGGCTAATGTGCTATCCACTCCGCCACCGTGCTGCCGTGATGTAACATAATGGGTGTAATACTCATTGCGCAGTGGTGTGAAGGAGATTTCTATTGCTGATAAACCACTCATAAAACCCAAACCAGCAGTTGTTGTTTGCTCCTGGTGTCGCTCAGATGATCTGTCTTTGTTTGCGTGTGAAGTGGACGAGTGTGATGACATGAGTTTAGCTGAACCCCGTCCAGCTCTAGACGCTTTAATGACCGCAGCACAGGAAAGGAAAGGGTTTGGTCGGCTTGGAAGCTTCCCTGCTGGAAGACAAATAGAGGCCTAATTATTTTTATCCAAGTCTGCAGCTGGTTTCTTTCTTTCGCTCTCTTTATTTTGTTTTTACTGTGTTTGGAAGGTGTAGTCTGGTGCTCGGAGCTGCCAAGAGACAGGAACTGGAAAATACTTCTCTAAAGGAGAAAATAAAATATGAAAGCGTAACTGGAGCCAAGGAGCGGCGAATAAAAACATAATGACAGACGGTGTATTTTCCATGAACTCACGCACTCATGCCAGATCTGCTCCCCTCCCTTGCTTTTATAAGACAGGGAAAGTGTGTTTAGAGGGAAGCTGCTGAGATTTGATTTTGGCCTTAAAGGTACAGAGCACACAAAATTAAACTGTTTTACATAATACAGTGATTTACATTTAATACTCTCTGCTTGTATACTGTGGTAAATATGAGCACGTAAGGCTGGTAAAACATGTCTTTATTGTTTTAAGCATTTGATCTTTTGTTCAGAATATGCTGAAACATATCAAGTGAGGATGCTTGAGTTAGTTTTTAGACTTGTGTTTCTTGAAGTGAAGTTTATTTATAAACTAATTTGGAGAGGATCACGTGCTTATGATTGATCACGGCTGGTCCCGCATTATCCAATTCATGATTCACCAATCAGACGATTCCTAAGCCACTATAAACACCCTAAGTTTCATATCACAGCCATCTTTGTTTTGAAGAATCCCCCCTTCCACCCCTACTCCTCCTTTCCTAGATGGGTGGCACGGTGGCCCAGTGGTTAGCACTGTTACCTCACAGCAAGAACGTCACTGGTTCTAGTCCTTACCAAGCTAGCTGACGTTTCTGTGTGGAGTTTACACGTTCTCCCTGTGCTCATGTGGGTTTCCACCGGGTTCCCCAGTTTCCTCCCACCGTCCAAAAACATGCAACTTAAGTTAATTGACTAATCCAAATCGTCATCATAGACGTGCTCCTAGTAAGTAGTCATCTCAAGAGCAATCACTATCTGTTCATTAGCTCCTACAGCAGGGGAGTTCTCCAGATCTACCTGAGCTCAAACTCCCCTCTCACCTTGCAAACGGGAGGGAGCCCTGGGCTCGAGGATCTATGAGCTCAGGGCTCTCTCCTGGGACAGCATGCCAAATAAGCTTTATAACCAACCATCAGCTAAGTGTGAACTCTTGAAATCCTTCTAAATTAGTTAATGTTGGATTGTAGGTTTGGAGAGTTGCTGACCCCAAGACTAGACCTGTCACAATAATCAATATATGGATTTATCGCACAACACATGGACATGCCCTCAATTATTTTTGGTGATGCAGTATATATATCGCCCATACATAAAAACCAATCCTAGCAACATTTTAGCTGATTGTGCAACATCTCTATCTCTGTTGGAGGCGTCAGTACGGTTAAAAACACTGCAGTATTTACTATAACTTACTACAGTATATTTTCATGTGTGTGTCTGACAGCTGAAAACAGATCTGGTAGCAGATATCGCCGCCTCTGTTACTCTTTACCTTGCACTTTTTTGTTAACATTTATTATTATTTATTTAGGATATGCGTTTTCACATTCTGACTCCAATGCCTGATTATTACATTTGTTAAAATAGCTATAATTAAATTAAATCTTCTTAAGAATAAAATATAATGTGTTCTTTGGAAGAGTGTACTTTCATTGTGATTATATTATATATTAGATATTATATTGTCACTCTGGCATTATATGATTATATATTATATTCAATAAAATGGTTATGAAATTACAATAATGATGTTTATCGCAATATATTTTGCTGCAATATATCGTATGACCAAAAAAAAGATATTGTGACAAGACCCAAGACCCAACTAATTGATCACAGAACCGTGCATCCCTGACAAGATGTGCATGACAATCTCCGCTTTTGTTGAATTGCAAATGCGATTTTTATTTATTTTTTTATGTTGGTTTATCATGCAGCCCTCACTTAATGCATGGTTAGCATAGGGACAAAAGCGTTTTGAGTAGGACTGGGACAATAAATGAAAGTATTGTGAATTGAGAAATGGTTCTGCATCGATTCGTACATTTTCTAAATGCATCAAAATGTCCTTGCTGCAGTCTGTAGCATGATTCCTTACTGGATCAGGTCCAATATGTAATGAACGCCCAGTATGTAGTGTAACGCCCACTAAGGTAACACCCATGCTACATTGACAGATGGGTTTAGGGTTGGGGTAGGTGTAAACATTAATAACACACAATGTAATGGGTAATTTAATAATAAATATAAATAATAGGTGACAGGGTGGCTCACTGGTTAGCTTTGTCACCTCACAGCAAGAAGGTCGCTGGTTCGAGTCCTGGCTGGGTCAGTTGGCATTTTTTGTGTGGAGTTTGCATGTTCTCCCCGTGTTGGCGTGGGTTTCTTCCGGGTGCTCAGGTTTCCCCCACAAGTCCAAACGCATACGCTATAGGTGATTTGAATAAACTAAATTGGCCATTGTGTGTGTGTGTGTGTGTGTGTGTGTGTGTGTG